>JAOYMO020248469.1:0-29919 GCA_025802455.2 Iodosphaeria phyllophila | reverse complement strand
CTTACTTAGAGGACGACTGAGACGCCTTACCACTAGACTATCTCGCCCAAGACCTTTTAACGCCGTGCCCAGGGCCGTGTGGACATCATTGTACAGCGCTGCGTGACAGCGGCGACACCATGCAAGAAATTTTGCCCATAGCAGGTGATCTCCATATCCACATTCTATAGCCAGTATCATTTGCTAGTCCTTTGATTGTGAAGAGAGGCGGCGGCGGCGGCGGCTTATAGGCTACAATGGATGTCGATAAAACGGATAACAATCCTAGTTTTCAGTCGGCACCCGCTCATGAGCGGTAGTTTCCCTAGTGTCGGCCCATCACACTCTTACTGTGTGTACTGTAGCTGAGGAACTGACACTGCAGAAAGCGCGTAGCCCACGCGAACGCAAAGACACAGTTTGGACGCATATTTGGCATGGGTAGCGGCTCGTGAGTAAGGCTGAAATCGTCAGGATACTGTACACAATATCAATTTAAAGGCCCTGTGACCCCTGGCGGGAGCTGAAAAAGCAAAGCAAGTTAAGTGGGGCGATGCTTGTTGAACGACCAAGAAGAGGCTGATCGCACGGCAACAGAGCTTGACCTTATTGCGGATCCTCTTTGCCTAGAATGTTAGATGTGGTGGTGCTGTCTGTGTACGGTACAGTGGGAACGGCGCAACACATGATGGGATTTGCACATTTGCGAGCTTTCTTTCAAGGCCGATTTGCTGGTCTAGAATCATGGGAAAACCAACTGTAACCCCCACGATACCGGAATGCCTCCATTATAGTTATTCCTGGATTGGCAAAGTGCTAGATGGATCTTTGCGGCAAACACTCATGCATCTCTTTTGCAGCAGCCACACGTACCTAGAGACAGAAGGGGCAAACCAAATCCCGTTGTTCCATAAGCAGTCCAGGTGGTGCAACGGAATCTGCAAGCCGATTTCGGTTGGGCGCGCGGGGACTTCCGGAACTGTGTCTCTGATGGGTGTCCATACACTCGTGGCCAGTCCCAGGTGTTGAAAACTCGAGGCTTCGGGCATCCAATCGTGGGAGCAATCTGCAGCAGGCAGGTGTTGATGGCTCTGCTGTGATCGTTGACCATGCTGCATAGCTGGAGACTTGGCAAAGAACGTTAGCATTGGCTAGGAATACACGTGATTGACAGCGGAGAATGCGCAACGAACCTCAGAGGATCCAGTTCAGCAGACGTTCTTTGCGGCTCATGGTGCCATATTATCAACCCCAAGTGTTCCGCCTCTTCTTGTAGCGCCCTTGTCGTTCACTTTTTGATGTGATGGCTTCACACCCGGGCCCAATTTGCTCTTCATACTGGTATCTGGATAATCCATAGGCGAGGCTCAGACTTGTTGATTAGCAAAGACCGGCAGCCGAACGAGACTAAAATGTCGAATTTCGATCAGGGTCCTCTTTTGATCAATGGTGGTAGTACCACGCTTGCTCCTCCTGCTCCTTCTGGATTTGTTGCACCACTCACATACCATCATATCGACAACCACATCTCAACATCTCCCGATGCCCCCATCAATGGGCCCTTATTGGAAAACACTGGCAGTGCCATAGCAGCCGCGTACGCTTACAACAACGCATATGAGCTACTACCAAAGCCTGTCATTGATAAAAGTCACTCGTCTGCGATATCAAACTCCGCAGCTAAACCGCGCTTGACCAAACGACGGCGAGCTCAAGATGCCGGAGCTTTCCATGTCCAGGCAGTAGGCGATGAAAACGAAGAGAGAAATGACGGGAACGACAAACAAAAGACCAGCATGGAAACCGCCCCAGGCATTCCTGCCAGTAGTGTAGTTGACCCCACCACTGGTAAACATAACGCAGCTTCCACGAGGCGGCGCCGTATGGTCGCGTCATGTACTGAGTGTCGCCGGCGAAAGCAGAAGGCGGGTATTTTGACTCGTTAGTCGGACTTCTTGAGCACGCTTTCTGACTCGTCATCATAGTGTGATAAACGAAACCCCTGTAATCATTGTACCGCTCGTAAAGCAACGATCAAATGTCATTACACTAACGAGCCAAGGTATGATCACCAAACCGCAATGCTGTGTGCAAACTTTCTTGCTTTCCCTTTTTTTTTTCAAACGTCTACTTACAGCGCACTGTAGTCGATATGGTAGAAGCAATGTCGAAGACTCATTGGAATTTATTCGTGATGCCGCTTCCGGTTACCCAACGCGCGGTTTTCTGGAAGTGGTCGACCTTGGGTACTCCCGCGAGGTGGATGCCAACGCCTTCATGGGACTACACCAGCTGTCAGGCGACGATGCCGAGTCTTTTGGGCTGACAGCAACGCTCAATACCCCAGCCACGACAATGTTGCGATCGAATCGTTTGCGGGCGTTCTTGACCCATCTGCCACCTGACCATATAATGGCTGAATTAGTCGACTCGTATTTCACTTTCTGGAATTGGCAATATTCCGTTATTGAACGTCACTACTTTGACGATTTGCTGGCGCGTTGGACGGCTAAGGAGCCCAAGAAGCCCTCTTTTCTCCGTCCCAGTGAGTTCGCCTTAGAATTACGGTTCTTTCCGAGTCTGCTATTTGAGGTGCTTGCCCTAGCCATGCAAGTCATTTCGCCGAGCTCATCCTTGATCGATAAGATGACTAAGAAACAGCTCCAGTCGGCTCGCTACTGGAGCGATATCGGAGTTGAACTGATGGGCGCTCTGGGGGACCGATGTTGCGCCATGACAGCCGTCCAAGCAGGACTCTTGCGTGTGTCATGGCTTAAGAATGTGGGCCGGGGGGTTGATTCGTGGCATTATTTGGGAAATGCCATTCGGCAGGCCCAGGACCTTGGAATCCATCGATCCAAGAAAATATATCAGCAGCTCGGTGTCGATATCTCCATAACGCTGAGCCAGCAGTGGTACGAGGAGTACCGCCGTCGGGTTTGGGCTAATCTGGTCATGTTTGACGCTTTCATGGGTCTAATACTCGGTCGTCCACGGATCATCAACGAGTATGACTGTGATGTGGAACGGCCTCTGCCCTGTAATATTCCTGATGAACCAGCCAAGATGATGCTGCCAACTTTGCAAGATCCTATCATTCCGAACACGGCATCATCTGTGCTGTGCCGCTATGAACTGGCTCATGCCATTCACGAGATGCGTACGATGGGAGCCGACAGCCTAAACGTCCGAGACTACCACATCGTTCAGCAGTGCCACGATACATTCCTTGCAATTCTGGATAGCGTGCCGCCCATGTTGCGCATCCGTAACCCGGACACGTCCTGGGACGCCGAGCATCCAACACTGTCCATGGAGCGCGAAGGCCTTCTCATGATGGCCAATCTTGCTATCACGGCTCTTCACCGTCGTCACTTATCTTCAAGCCCGGCCAGCCGCTGGTATTGTCTACAGGCCACAATCGTACTTCTCGAGTCGCAACAGCGTGTCTTCAAGCTGACTCCGCGTCATTTATGGAAGCTGTTCCAAGTATCCTTCTACACCATTGACGCCTCCATCTTGATGGCTTATATCGCCACCTTGGATGTACCACTGGATCATGTTGTACGCCGGAAAATCGATAATCTGCTGTATCAATCAGTTGACCGCCTGTCTCTCATGCAGCATTGCAGTCCCGTTGCGGCTTGTGGTCTCCAGGTTGTGCGCCGTCTCTGTAATCGTTTGCGTAATACATGGAACGAAATGCTACTAAAGGCGGCCTCAGCGATCGCAGCTCAACAGGTTCAACCGAGTACGAGAACTGGATTCGTTGCCACATTCGAAACCCCCGTAGAATCGACAGGCCTGCGAGACCAACAACGGCAACCGAGCCGAGTGCCAGATGCTCTCATTCCCGAAGCAAATAATACACGGCAGGCGACAGCAACCTTCATGTCAGTGGAGGAGCAAGCTACGTACAACGATTTCGACGTAGAATTTTGGGGCGAGAACGTCCTTAGTCAACTACCGGAACTTCTTTTGAACGATTTGACGTTACCTTACAATACCCTCCAGTTTGATTCGTTTGGTGTGGCTTAGTTAATTTGGGAAGAATATTGATGACGATTCCTTAGGAAGATGGAACAGTATGATCAGGCAATTAGTAGAGAATGGCCCATGGTTGATATCGCTCTGCATAAGTCATGTTAACACAGTTACGGCTTGGCTGACGGACCGGCGAGGAGAATGAGGATGCATTGACTGCTGTCCTACGAAACTTTGGTCCAGGTGACGATGAAGCTGGCTTGGGGGGCTCAAGGACGGCGCCCCGAAATGGTATATACCGTGGAAAACACTTCTTCACCGGCGCCTGTTTTGTCTCAACCATCAGCTTCTCGTGGATTTAGGCGATATCACTAGAATCTTGTCAGTATCCAAGCCTAATGTCAAAGCAATTCCCGGAGCCTAGATGAACCTTTACATCTTTATGTTGCTCGGAAGGTGACACAACTCCCGTTTCCCTTGACAAATTGAGAGAAATGTTGTGAAACACGCTAGCTTCTTTTATTGCCATGGCCATTTGAGCAACTGGAGTGATTGAAAGCTAGTTTCCGCCAAACACACAATCTTCCGTGTAAAAAGCCTGGAGTCCTATCATATTTCCAAAGTCGAATCACACTCTAGGTCGAGCAGTGTGGCTAGCATTCAAAGTCGGAAGGATGTAATATTTTGGTTGTCGTATCCGAGCTTTAGTCGGGAAGCGAAACCGTTGGGGAGAGGGATGCGAGACAAAACGTCGATGAAAAGCATGCAACAAGTCCCCAACGAGTACCTCCTACCCCGATCTTCGGCAGTTCCCTGAGGCGTTCGGGCCTCCGTTAGACTGGTACTTGCACTGGTTTAATCATTCTCAGGAAACACCACAAGGTCGAACAGTAAGAACGCTCGACGAGTAAGACAGCTCCTGGTGACAGGACAATGCCTTGTATCGACTGCTTATAGAAGTAGATGTCTGACTAATATAGTCAAATCTCAGTGAAAGAATATTACAATTGCATCGGTGCACATTGAAGCAGCGTTTGCGATCTCCGAGTTCATGTTTGAACCATGTTCCGTGCATGTGGAATATGCTTAATTGAAATCCTAGTCATGGATATTGGCTCTAGACGATCTTGTTGCTGATATGATCCAGGGTTGCCTTGGACAAAGTCAGGCTATTAAGATCATGCGGTGGTGACCTTGTATTTAATTTTGACTCCAGTGAGAATAAGCGATCGAAAGTCAAAGTGCGAAAATACCATGATGCCACCCAAGTGAGTGTGTGTTCACGACATCACGGCAGAGGCATTCCTAGGATACACGATCCTTAAGTGTGCCATTATCGTAGATTGCATTTCGCTAGCTGAGTAAAGCGAGCAAAGATGCAACCGATAATTCGTCTTGCACGAGATGGATTAGAGATATCACCGGTGGAAATATTTGCAAATAAGCATCCGCGAGAGACTCGGACAAAAACACTTGTATCTTGTTTGCGATGGAGACTCCAGGTTCGTGACTGTAAATTTTCATTACTTGAAGCCTACTCATATGCAAAAGGCTGGAGCGTAGTTTAAGAGAAAGGATCAGAGCGTACATAGAACCACAACAACATTCCAACAATCGTAATCATATAAGGTATAAATCGAGTCTTCGCCTCGGGAACGGGTTCCGTTTGCAAGAATCAATAGTACGCACGCTCCTGCTTGTCGTCGTGACAATCCATAGCCGATTTTAGCCACTCTGACGATAGTACTGAGCGCTTTTCCGGTCCTGAGGGTGGGGTTGCACATCATTTTTGAAGCAATGAGAAAGGACTCACCCGTTCCAAGTCAACCAAATTGGCCAGACGACTTGCGGATGGATCAAACGATAGCATTGTAGAGTATAATAGAGAAAGGCATTCTTGCTGGTATTATCCAAGGAAGTATCGTAGCAAAAATAGCAATCCTATCCTCTCTCGACTGGCTAGGATTTGTTTATTAGTATGGTCGAGACAGAAACAGTAAGAGAAAAGTAAACCATGCCACCATCAGCATTGGTGGAGGAGCAGCTAGTCTTACGAGTCGGCACCTCTCGATCGCGTATTTTTTTGGCTCTCCGCTATCCGCAGTCTGTGTCCACTCCTCATAACAGAATACTACACATTTCTACGATAATGCAATTTCAAGCCCAGATACATGTTCTCCGTAGCTAGAGTATTCAAGTGTGGCGTGACAGACCTTTCGGTCTGGGCTGGTGGAGAAATTGGTTGGCCATAAAGGCATGCTGACTGGTCAACCCAATGAATTTGTCGGCCGAATTCGTCACTCCATCAAGGCTGATTGAATGTTGTCGACAGAGGGGCGTTGTCAACATGCAGTGATCAGCTGATGATCTCTGAGCAATTGCCGACTCCGACCAATAGGATGTTTCAATGCTCCCACGAAGCTAGGAGGCTTCCACGTGTCTTGATACGCAGAACCAGGCCCGATCCGCACCCTCGGTAACTATTCTTTACATTTTTGAGATAATAGACCACTACCTGCAATTATCAGAACGCCCTGATGCTATCACAGGGCTCGTGGGACTACCGACATAATCGACAGACACCTTGCCTGTCGATCTAGGGAAAGTTCTTGTATTAACGCAGAAAATCCAATTTTCTTCACTGGACGCTCGCATAGGATGGGACTGATTTTCCGCAGCGCAGCTACAGTACTTGGCCACAAAACAAGACGCCTGACATGGGTTCCATGTGTTCTCGGCATGGTTCAGCTGAACTAGTGTGGGAGTCTCTTACACTTCGACGCATCTAGGCTCATGCACAACACATGGGCGTTTGAGACCTCGTGGTGCGTGTGGTACGACCAACCCCAGGTATCTGATCAAAACAACACTGCGGATGGTCTGCTGTGCGATAGGGCATCATATACCGCCACAAATGGCAGTGCACGGCACGGAGCACTGCGTACTTTCCCGTCCAGCGAGATATCATAGTAACGTTGTGAGTGACTTGTACTCTTCCTTTTCCACACCATGTGACCTACAAAGGTACGGTAGATTATTTCAATAGATGTCTGCCGACAGTAGGCAAAAACGCAGCAAGCCCTTTCGTGGGGCCCTGCAAGAAAGACCGCATTCAGAAGGGTGAAAGGCTGGCCCTTCAATAATGTCAAAAACCAACAGACGTGACGAATTGACTGCTTGGAGGGACAGTATGGATTTTAATAGCAAGTGCCCTTCGGTTAAAGTATGTTGAAACTAATTCCTGAAATGCTAACATCATGTTTATGATACTGCCCATTAAGGAGGACTTACGTCAGACACATGAGTGGTAGCGTTGAGACTTGTTGCGGCGAATGGCCATCAACTAGAGTTCTGAGAGCCGCAGGAAGAAAGCTTGGAACACTCACCGGTACCGACATGACCAAGGCGATAACCCACATCTACCATCAGAATTGAAAGGAAACCTCTGCGGAAAACAATGACATTTAACGAAACTGTAGCTTGTACTAGGTTAATGACCTAGAATTAGCCAGTCTGTGTTCTAGAACTGACGTCTGATTTCGCCGTGAAACAAGTGATCGCTATTGAATTATGTTTTCGACAAGCCATGACCTTGCTTTGGTAGTTCAGTCGAATACCAACTTGAGAGTGAGAATTGAAATGAAGCCTTGCCTCCATACACGACGTTGTTGCCGGGGCATTAAACCCGATTATGATGTGGTGGACAACACCTCCCTTAGCAGGGAACCGGTGGTCCCCAGCTGTCACCAATAACGTCATTTCCAAGGCAAATTTCCCTTTTATTTGTATGAAGACCGTGAGAAGTGGCTCTTGACGATGACTGTCTTGCTGAGTGCACTCTAGCCTTTTCTCATAGCGCCTCTCTTCTTTTCGCCGAACTACTGTGCCCGATCTCCTCGCCCTAGGCCTTCAATTACTGTTTCCCGGAAGCAAAGCCCGTCAAAGCACAGTAACCCTGTTATAATCGGCTACTGCCGAATCTCGTTGTGTCGAAACCCTTCCCGTCATGATTACCTCCGTGACCCCGACCACCCCCATTGCTACCCCCATTGCTCTCGTACCCACCATTGCTGTCGTTGTCGCTGCCACCACCGCCACCACCAGCCTCGTCATGACCAATTCATTCTGTATACCGTGTGCCAAGGATTCAAATAGTTGCGAGAAACCAGAAGCCCCAAAACAATCCGTGTCCTGGGATGGGTAAGAGTTAGTTGAATTTGAAGCTGGATTTTGTATTTTGTAGGCAAGGTCTACAGTAGCCTGATTTCAACGGATGTTCAACGTAGGATTGCATATTCCACTCGGCAGGAAAGATAAACTGCTGATCGAAAAAGTTGAAGTTCAGAAATTTCGTCATCCCAATACACCTAGTACTAACGATGTCGGCTGTTTGCCGCGCCGGTTCTGGAGCACGGGGAATTATCAAGGCCAAGCATTAGGAACCTACGCAAAGGCACGATTCATGTAGTCTATTGAAGAAGCAGTGTGGCCGGGGACTTAAGCCTAGTAAGCTTGGGTTGCGTTATTCAACTCAGTCTTCAGCCCAGTCCAATCCCAAGGCTGACTCAATGCCGCGTTGGGAAGGCTTGGATGGGTTGGCTTAGGCTGATTACTAACACATTGGTGTAGATGTGTGCTGATGGTAACGTAAAGGCTGATGGTAGTATCGTGAGGAGTCTTCTAGCGTCCTAATATCCTACTATCGCTCCTCCAGAAGGATTGCTCCTAAAGCCAACTGAAAAGATGCTGAACGCACATTTAGGAGAAATAGTTTACTAGAAACAGAGGTAGAAGGCCCTTCCAACCGTAAGGGATTGCGGATGCTCAACCTTTCTCAGCCCTACCCGAGCAGGTATAGTCCGGTTCAAGCTGCTGTCGCAAAATGCTCTATCAGCCTCCCTTGATAGCTAGGCTTGGAAGTATTGCCTCTGACCATGCTGGTTTGTTTCCCGTTATCTCTCCTTAAAACAATTTACGTTGGCTCCTTTCGCTGATTCTGAGGTATCGACAATCGTCGAAGGTAAAACTTCAAGAGCAAAGCAGGGAAATTGGGCACAAGCACAATTTGTGCGGTCAATCAAGAGAGCGTGTAAACTCTTCTTTTAACTAGTGGTGGGAAATTTTCGGGCTCTGGATATTCCGATAGACAATTCTTTTTAATCGATTGTGCGCAGCGATATGGGAACGAGGGTTTCTACCGTTTTGTGGTAAGAAGGCAGGAAACGGAGCCGGAGGTCAGATAAGCAGAGATCCTGTGTCCGGAGCGAATCGGTTTATTGGTATCTCTCATCCTACTCGATTGAGTTCTCTTGAGCGTTCTTGAACTTAGCTGCCGTACAGGGTGTGTTGGTGCCCGACTTGGAAAACAAGAGCCCTGCTACATTGTGATGAAAAGACTGCGGAGAGGATGTGTCGTTCGCGCGATGGTGCGAAAGATGGCTCATATCGAGAAGTGACATTGGTGACACAGTCTTTTCGTATGTACTCGTTTCCTTGAAATTTGACATCGACTGGCTGGACTGCTCCTCATGATCCTGCATACTGGTACTCGAATTGACTAACATGATTTGGGGTATCTATTGATTCTTCATCCCACGCCCGCTGGCCCTGGCTCTGCTCACTGTTGCACGCCCTCGGGCCAAACCAACACCGCGACCTCTAGCATTGCGACTCTTGAACATGGGTGCATTCCTGAGACGAGTGTTACAAGTCAGTCTTCGTAAAGATCGAATATCTCGTGAAGGGAACACGTACTTGAGCATGTCCGGGACGATGAAGAAGCGCACATGGCTACCACGGATGTAGACTTGATCTAAGTGGCTGACACGACCGTCGCGTGCTGTTACGGTGATGTCCTTTAGCTGGACGTTCATGTTATCCTCGGCTTGTTGAGGTGTTAGCCAACCGCCCAAGCAGCATCTAAGCATCATATAATATAGCCCAATAGGGCTGTAGTTCGCACCTTCTAGGAGCTTGCCGCGGTATTGATGACCAGAGGTGATCTCCAGCGTCACAACGTGACCTTGCGCCTCATTCAGGAGCTTGATGGGAATGCCGATTGTCGATGTCATAATGAATCCAAGCTACAGACCAAAGTCTGAAAGTTGGCTGAAGGTTTTCGTTTCGAATGTGGAGGGGGACCTCGGTCAATAGATTTATTTGGGTTCTTGAAGCTGTACGTGAATTGTAAGAATGGATTCAGCCACTACCGAGCTACTAAGCTTCCAAGCCCAGTGATATAACAAATGGATGGCTTGCTAAACCCGTGCGTTTTCGAGCCTCGTCATAGAACGCACAGACAGTAGGCTACAACCGCGTTCCCGTCTCACCGCCCGCCATTGTCATTGCTGCCCCTCCATGCCCATTAATCTGCCGGTCAAGTGATACCTGTAGACTATCCTCCTCCACAAACTAACATGACATACAGAATTGTGCCTAGCTCTATGGATACAACCCGATCTAGTCTCCAGCACATCAATCGAAACGATCCTACAAGCAAGAACAAAATCAGCAATTTTTTGAAGTGGTGACAAACAGGTTGTGTCTTTAGGAGTGCCGAAAGTCATGGCTGCAGCACCTGGAGAGCCTAGCGGCCAAGCAGTGCCAAGCTCCGCGACCCCAACATCGAATCAACAAAAGGTTGACCCCTGGAATGTCACCGGCGAAGTAGGAGAGGATGGCAAAACTAAAGCCATCAACTATCGAAAACTGGTCGAAGACTTCGGTACCAAATTGATCGATAGTGCGCTCCTTGAACGATTCGAGCGCGTCACAGGCCATCGGCCTCATCGCTTCATGCGAAGGCAGATCGTTTTCAGTGAGCGAGATTTGGGCCTTATCTTAGATCGCTATGAGAAGGTAGACATCATGGGTTTTCTAATTTTTGATTCATAATGCCTTCTTCACGACTCTGTAACCAACTGCTAATCATAGGCTAACCTATCTATATTAGAATGAACCATTCTTTTTGTACACTGGTCGAGGTCCTAGCAGTGATAGCATGCACATAGGACACGCCCAGGTCTTTGACTTTTGCAAGTATATAGGCCCTCCTAGTGTATTCCGGCTGTAATTCAAGATGGCTAAATTCTCACATTGATGCGCAGGTGGCTACAAGACGTGTTTGATGTGCCCCTAATTATCATGCTCACAGATGGTATGTTTTAAAACCCATGAATGTAAACGGAAAAGGTCATCCTAATGCACGGCCAGATGAAAAGTTTTTATTCTCGGAAAAGAGGACAATAGAGGAGGTATTGGGGTACACCCGTGCTAATGCCAAGGACATCATTGCTTTTGGCTTCGACGAATCAAAAACCTTCATCTTCTCCGACTACAACTACGTTGGTGGCGCGTTTTACAAGAATATCACCCGCTTTGCTAAGTTAGTATCGTTCAACACGGCGAAAGCGATTTTTGGGTTTGATGAAAGGCAGGTTACCTCCCCTCCACACACTTTCAACCTGTGCCCTCCAATAAGAATTAAGCATACTAAACAATCTGCACAGCTCCAACATTGGCAAAATTCACTTCGCAAGCGTCCAAGGGGCAACTGCATTTGCCTCATCTTTCCCGCACATTTTCGGAGAGAATGAGTCTATATCAACAAAGATTCCATGTCTCATTCCCTGCGCGATTGACCAGGACCCCTATTTTCGATTGACTCGAGATTGCGCTTCTCGACTTCGTTATGCTAAGCCCTCCTTGATCCATGCGCGTTTCCTGGATGCTTTGCAAGGACCTGGTTCGAAGATGTCGGCAAGCATAGATACCTCGGCTATCTTCGTGAATGACACTGCTTCCAAAGTCAAGAACAAGATCAACAAATATGCCTATTCTGGTGGTCAAATCTCAGTCGAAGAACAGAGGAAACTCGGTGGGAATCCAGACGTGGATGTATCCTACCAGTATCTCTCTTTTTTCATGGAGGATGATGAGGTGAGTTGGGCTCGTAACTCGTGCCACCGTGGAATTTGGCTGATGGTTCAACTTTCCCTAGGGGCTCAAAGATATTGGCGAGAAATATCGAAAAGGAGAGATGTTGACTGGAGAGGTTCGTTTGTATCCGAGTACGAATGGCGTTTGATTGATACTTACTCAGAACAGCTCAAAGCCGAATGCATAAAGTACTTGCAAGAATATGTCGCCGGATTCCAGGAACGAAGAGTACAGGTTACGGAGGAAGCTGTGGACCGTTTCATGTCCTTGCGGCCATTGACCTGGAAGGGCAACCCAAGAGTGCAGAGAATAGTCCCGGTACTAGAGAAGTCGATTGCGAATAAAGAACAGGGCGAGATCCCAGGGGATGGCAAACTTACTAAAAACCAGCTGAAGAAGCTGGAGAAGGAGAGGCAGATTGCTGCCAAGAAGGCTGCTAAAGCCAAGGAAAAAGACAACATAACACAAAGTCCATAGAGACAATGAGTCATTGATAGAGCAGAATGGGTTCTGCCCGTGTAGAACGTTTATCCCATCAATCAGGAAATTCTACTTTCAACGTTCCAGGTCCCTAACGTTCCAGGTCCCTGCGCTCCTTTTCCTTTACCGAATTCTTTTCCTGCCAATGACGCGTGTTGCCTGTGTGAGCTTCCGTCTCTTCCTTCGCTAGCAAATCAACCACTTCCATCTCAATGGACGAGGCTTGAATTTGTGTTCCGTTTTCGATGTTACAATGGGATCTGAGATCATTTTCAACCATAGCGAGCAAGATGATTGTTGAGCTTTTTGTCAATCCGTCTGGTCCGCCAGAGTCGTTCGGTTCTTTTTCCTATCCTCTCTCTCTCTCTCTCGCTAGTTCGTCACTTGCCCCTCTATATCACTGAACACTTGGATTTTCCCAGTTCTCAAAGTCGGGATTTTCCATCATCATCCGGCGCGACGAACTCAACACTGAACACACTTCCGCTCGGAGTCTTATGGTACATGATGTCAGAATTAAGTTCGCCTGGTAGCCTCAGTTTCTAGAAATAAGAGAGGAAGTCGCGGTACTGGCAGGAGAAAAGGGATATGCAGATTTGTCTCCTTTTACACTGGAGTGATTAGGCTGCTGTAGGCTGGGCATGCGGTCTGTAGAGTCGTCTTAGATATTGAAATTATTTGCCTAACGATGAATCATGTTGGAGGCAAAAGACAAGGATTGTGATAAGCGCAAGATGTGAAACGACCAGGGCGAGGAAGCTTTCATGTACAATCGGCGTTCATAGCAAGGCAATGGCAAGAATGCCACCCCGCAATGTTGCTAGGGATCTAGTGGAGTAAACAGAAATGAAAGAGAGGGTGATAAAGGAGGTTCTGTACTGCCGTGGGCCGCATGTAGCTGTTCTCATCTACCCCCAGCGCAGAACATTCTTGTGACGAAGATTTCGGTTGTGAAACGGGCTTCTCTCCCCCCTTGCGACCTGGCGGCGCCCGACCCGGCGTGGATTGCGAAGGAGATGAGGCCCCTGCCACAAGTCCTTAGTGAGTAATTTGATATCATGGACACATCATGGTCACTCTTCGTGTGTTGTCTCCCTAATAGAGAGGACTCCCTGCATTTGATCGTGAAAGATTTTCTTTCTACTGAATGATTTCACGCTTGAATTCCTTCATGCAAAGCTAGACAATGGAAATACTCTGTGTTGGGCAATCCCACGATTATCTTTTCTGACAAGCACATTGAAGAGATCATGCTTGTGGTGCGGCAACGGTTGCCAGTCAACCACTGTAAACCTGAGCCAGTACGGTACTAGAAAGGAGTTTTGCGGGTTTTGTAGACGCCATGGCTTTTGAAGGTTTTGATCTTCAACCGGCATCTTACCTTCTTCAACTTTTAAATGAGACCGCTTGCCTGCAATCGTTCTCACATGATGCATCAGCCGGCTTGATCAAGGAGTAGAGCTTTACCGCTGCATACCTCAGCCGTACAAGAACCCTGGGAATCTGGTTAGGATCCTTGCGTTCCTTGCCTATATTCTTCCCAAAGTTTGTAGGCAGAACGCTGCCCCGTTTAGCCGGTGCCCTGCCTATAGACTTTCCAGAGAATAGAGGCGTAGTACTTTAAAATCAGGCCCCACCTGTTGACGAGCTCAGGAAGACGCTTGTACTCGCAAGAATCGTGATTGGTCGGCTAGCCGGCGTCACGGGGATTCTTAGGTATAGTCTCTTGCCGTATCGGCGGGTAACGGCCTTTGATTATTTGGGCCTGAACAAAATGTTCGGAAAGAGATGCATGCGAAAATGGGGCACAAATTAAAGTAAGCGTTTCTTACTCCCAAGCAGCTTCCGCCTGCGCATGCTTTATTACTCTAGCCTAGTGTATGGGGACTCTTCCAGTGGCACTGGTGATTCCTAGTATCTAACATGGGCCACCAGGTATGCAGTAGGCCTTTGTAAATCGACAGCTTTGACCTTACTAGCGTCCTCCTTACCCCCCCGAAACGGCTCAACGTTACAGTTGATAGATGTGGCAAGAACATCTTCAGTTGCGTTGATGGCTTGTGATATTCTATGCAGCGAAAGAATATGAGACACGCAACTGAAAGCATGAATTGATTATCATATCTAAAGTTATTGGAGCTGAAAGCCGGCCGGAAAGTTGGCACATGTCATGCTCCCTCGACCTTGCAAAGCTGCAAAGTGGAGACTGGGGCATTGGACTAACCTTGTGGCAACAGGGGCCGAAACAGAGTCATTTGTGGAGGACCGCAGCTCGCATTTTCACGACACGCATGGTCTAGTTGGCAGACATCCGACATCCCGGTCCCTGATATAGAAGATGTACATATTTTAGGGTGACCCGTTGAAGTCAGGCTATTTTGATAGTAATAGTAAAAAGCCTGCACTGGAGAAATTGTCAGTCTCAATTCCTACCAAAAATTTCGACCACATCATCGTATCACTCAAGTCGAGTCGTTGCGTATTGTGCGTAATGAGTTGGCAATAGCTATGGTCTCGCGCTTTGCCATAGTTAACGAATGGCAACGAGCTTTGATTGCGGTTGATCTGCTGGTTCCAATCATCTCTACAGCAGCTTTGGTGCTGCGTATAGTTACTAGGCTTCAATTTAGCCGGCGGCTCATCTTGAGCGACTGCCTCTTGATCATATCTCTTGTTTGTTTTTACTGTCTCGAGATTAGTGGAACATTGCTGACTTATAACTAGATTTTCATTTGGGGTTTCTGGATCTCTGCTCTCCTGTGTAAGTGCTAGATTCTGACCTTTCTTCGGATTATTGATGTGTGATCTGACAAATATCAAGTGGTTTTCCTTGGTGGCCTCGGCTCGCCTGAATATGTATCAAACAGTCCCGAACCAACCGATGCCACGAAGGTTTACGATCAGGTGTGTCGGCCGGGTTCAATTCATTCTGTCAGCGCATAATAACATGTGAATTAGCTCATCCTCAGCATGACTCTGCATGCGGCCATGGCGAACTATCTCTGCAAGTTGTCCATTCTGTCGCTCAATTTTAAGATATTCTCGCACATCACAGCCATGAAGAAGCTCCACTTGGCAGTGACAGTTTTCACCGTTCTAAGTTTTGTGGCTACCATTCTGTTCGATCTCCTAGTCGTACAGCCAATCAACAAGATGTGGGATTGGGATCTAGTGACTGAAGCAGAAGAGAGATTTTCAGTCCGTAAGGAAATCGCTGAGGGCACACTATCCATACTCTCTGATGTTTTCGTCTTGTCCCTGCCGATCAAGTATCTTTGGGGTCTCAACCAAAGTCTTGCGACGCGACTGGGCATCATAGCTTCATTTTTGCTTGGCTTTGTGTGGGTTCCCTCAAGTTTTGCAACATGACTCCACTGCATGGCTTTGACCTAACTGTACTATAGAGCAACCATTGCAGCGGTTCTCCGCCTCATTTATAGCGACGCGGGACTTGCAACAATGGAACAAGGTAAGTATTGGATAATGTACGGCTTGGAACCGACTGCGGGCATCTGGGCAGCCTGTCTTGTGGGCTTTCGGCCTCTCCTACTTCGACAATGGCTATACACATTTCTGAGTCTCATTACAAGTGCGAGTTCGGGCTTGGGCTCGCGCAGCAGAAAGTCCAGGAACAGAGAATCGAATGAAAATAATCGAGAAGGTCTTAGAATCAGAACGCTTCGAGGACTGCGTAGGCAGCCCGATAACACGTTAAGCATACCATCGCAAAGCACTTTGGACCCATCAAAGGGGGGGGTTGGGTTGAGAAATATAGAAACTGGGCACAGCCCCAGCTGAGAGTGCTGCTGGATAAAACTCAATTGCCAAGGCTGCAGCTTCCACAATGTCTCATAGTTTACGATTTGAAGTGAATCAACGAAATTTTGTCCTCGAAACCTATTCTCAAATGGGAAAAGCAGAACCATGATATGTACTTAATGAGGAACTAAGCCCTTTACCGGCCGGTTTTGCCTCGTACCCAAGCCTTTGCAGCAAAGTCGATCAAAAATCATTTCGACGTGCACTTATCCATTAGTGACACGAGCCGCTCCGCCAACTAAATATCCCCAGATATCGATTTCGTGGGAAAGGCCTTCCCAATCTCGTCCAACAACGACGCAATATCCATCCCGCTCGTATCACCGTTGGCCTCAATCAACTTCCTCACACGCACACTTCGTGGTCGTAAAACAATACGGAAGGTTAATGGCTTGGATAACATGCTATCGCCGGTAGCCGGATGGTCGGGTGCAATGATGATATTTTCACCATTCTCACCTCCGGCGGGAGACAGATCAAAGGCCCATAACAAGCGCGCGATCTGAATGAATAGCCCGTGACGGGCCATGTGTCTGCCAGAGCATGCGCGGCGACCATAGCCAAAGCCCACCTGATGGAGCTCTTTACGGAAGCGCAACCTTTTGAACGAATGGTGTTCACTAGTAGGGGCAGAGGGGTCAACCCCATCTGTTACCTCCAGCCATCGCTCTGGCCGGAAGTCGTCGACATCGTTACCGTATACAGTCGGGTCCCGTGCTATGGCCCAGTGGTTCGCTAGCACGATGGAGCCGGCGGGAATACGCATACCCTTGTACGAATCATCCTGACTCGTCATATGAGGAGCCCCTCCTGGCACTGTGGGCCTCCAACGCAATGCCTCCTCGGCAATGGCTTCAATGTAGGGCAGCTCAGCGCGATGCATGAACTCTGGGAAGGACTGGGAACCGACGACGGCATCTAGCTGGGCCTGGGCTCGCGTGACCCATGTTGAATCTGGTTCCTTCTCCTTCTTCTTCTTCTCCTTCTTCCTCTTCTCCTTCTTCTTCTTCTTCTGCTCCTCCTCTAAGATAGAGAAGGATGAAGAGGCCCAGGCCACAAGGAACCATGTCATAGTTATGGCACTCGTATCGAGTGCAGCCTCGTACAACCCGCCCACGTCGAAGGCGATCTCAATCTCAGTCATGCCCACCAGCTCACCAAGACGCGCCATAGTCTTGGCCCAGTTCCAGCTCTTGGCCGCCTTACCGTGTGCAAAGTGGCGTAAGTGTGTATCATGCGCCTTGTGGTAATGGTCTGCCCCTCTCTTGCGCCATGGCTTGAACACGAGCTCAGGCAGAGGTAAATGATCCAGCCATGGGAACACATCTACGATAGACGCACCCGGCTTGGACAGCGTGGAAAAATTTCGATGGAGAGCGCGGGCCGCCATGGCCTCGGGCTCGTCCGGGTCCAGCACCCGCCGGCTGAAGGCCAACATCCGCATGATGCTGGCAACGGATCGCTCCATCTCTGCCATCACATCGATACCCCAAGGACCGGCGTTGTCACCCCCGCTTAGAAGGTTGAACAACATTTGACGGGACTCGAGCTCCATGAGCGGCTGATACAGAGCCGCCGCCCGTATGGACAAGAGCGGCGTCTGCGCACGCATATGCTGCCGGTAGCGCTCCGTGTAGGGCATGAGTAGCTGATTCATGCTGCCTGTGGCCAAAACGAAGCCCAGGAAGAGAAGCGGGCGCCCAGCATATTGCGCGCCCCGGCGGTTCAGAAGCTCGTGGGCAGAGGCTACGTCGTTCAAGATCACAAGTGGCTGGCCGAGCATGTTAAGATAGAGTATGGGGCCATATGTCTTGGACCATTCGTAGTAGCGCAGCCATGGGTGTGATTGCGGTATCTGGTGTACATTCCCCATGATAGGGAGAGGTCGAGGGCCGGGCGGGAGGATATAGTGCTTGCCTTGACGGCCGACTTTTGTAACCAAAATGAGGAATACGAACGCGAGACCCGCAAGCACCAGTATCCAGCGCATGTTTTTATGGGTGAGAGCCAGCTTCGTGATCTTTGCTAATAGCGTTGTGTTTGCATCGGAGGCGGCCAGCCAACCGCCCAGCCAGTGAGCTCTTGCCATGCCGTGAACGCTATCCATCCTGACTATTACTAGGTATGTCTATGTATAACGAGACGATTCAAATGCCTCAAGAAAACGTAGTTAGAAGTGTAGGGTAGCTTTATTGATTTGGTTGCTGTCACTTTCAAGTTTTCCATTGCTCAGCAGAGCTACAGGTGAGAAGCCTCGATTTCCACGTCTCGTTCGACTCTCTCTTTCTTCCACAGGGCAGTATACCTACAAATACCCACAAGGTGCCTGCCTGTTATCGTAGCCACCTCAGACTCTTGAATAAACGAGCCGTTCGGGGAATTCAGATCATGCCTACAGCTCGGTACGCTACGTACCATCTCGTCTAAATGAAGCTCATAATGCCGAGCCTGTCGAGTCAGATAATTTCTGTCTGTAAGGCATCTTTTGGGGAATCGAGTTTGGAAACATGGGCCAAATCAGCATGTACATTGAAATCTACTAAATTAGGAAATATTTTGAGACGGCACGTCACTGTGTGCCGATTTCCTGTATTTGTATCACTGCGCATTTGATGTGGTTGGTACGCAACAGGAGACTTGGGACGGATGTCCGAATGTATAACTAGGCAGTGCGCGGTCTTCAACATTGGATAGTTTGTGCAACCCCCAACAATCATATTGCCTGGAGCATCATTTTGACTTATATGGACCGAACAAAGAGGCAACAGCACAGGAAGAATTTTTCCGACAAGAGTCCTCTGATACCATCACAGCCTACTCAAGTGTGATTATCTCGAATTTGTCAATTCCTAAGGAGCAATCGGCCTGCAATACTACCCTGGAACCGCTCTGCTTGCTGAAAGTTGTATCGGTGCTCGCCGACGTCATCTTTCCACATGAAAACAGTACACCAACGTGCTGGACATGGCATCATCACTATCCACGATCAATGTGGACCAGCTGGTCGCCGAACTTCAAAAGGCGTACCTGTCTTATAGCCGAAAGCCCGGCGATGTGTCCACGTATGACCATATGCTTGCCGCTATAGGGAGACTACAGTCAGCCGTGGAAAAGCCAAGTGACATGGCCCTCAGGTTTCGGTACCAGATGCTCGTGAACATCACCATTTCAATGCTTGCAGAGGCCGGCGTCCTCCGGGTTTTGGTCATCCGTGGTATCGAGGGTCAATCCGTAACGGCAGACCAACTCGCCAAGGAGGCAGGCAGCGAGCGCGACACTACCCGGCGGTTGCTCCGGCTTCTTGCGGCGGCTGGCCTCGCGAGGCGAATCTTGGAACCGGAAAATTATGTCAACGGCACCGTGAATGGAGCTACTGAGAACTACTTGCCGTCGCCGCAGCTTGTTGCGCTGGCGGAGCCCGGCCAAGTAGCCGGAGTGCGTTGCATGCTGAAGTTGCATGGAGGCGTGGGCGGTGACGCGGCCCGCTACACTCGTGAAGTCGTGATGGGCAAGGAAAAAATCAGCATGACAGCTGTGCAGCACGCCTTTGGTATGCCCTTCTGGGACTTGGTCGCTTCTGACGCGGAACTGCGGGACAACTTCAATGCATACATGCGTGCCGAAGCGAAAGCTGGCAGCGCATTGCAACATCCTCCCACATGGGCCGAGGCGTGGCCACCATCTGTTGCTCTCTCTTCTGGGAACCAGCAAGCGGGCGATGTGTTACTGGTTGACGTCGGCGGTGGTGCTGGTGACGCTCGCGGGCCGGCGGCACGCTTCCGGCGAGAGTTTTCTCAACTACCCGGACGGGTCATTGTCCAAGATCTCCAGCAGACTATGGCTGAGGCTGACTCCGGCGACACCTCTTCGTTATCCGCGACAGCGCTCAGTGCCGTCAGTGTTGAGCGCATGGTCCATGACTTTTTCCAGCCACAGCCCATCAAAGGAGCACGTATTTATTACCTAAGGCATGTGTGCCATGACTGGCCCGACGCCGACAGCATCAAGATCTTGAGAAACACAGCCGACGGTATGGACAGCGAGCGGTCGACCTTGCTGGTGGACGAGGTGGTTGTGCCCGAGCGGAACGATGATATTCATTGTTCTCCACGGAATGAGCTTCGTGCTGCGAGCATGGATGTGCAAATGATGTTTTTGTGTGGCTCCATGGAGCGCACGGAGCGCCAATGGCGAGCCCTCCTTCAATCTGCTGGATTGGAAGTTGTGCAGGTCTACCCAAGCCCGGCAGGTGGGAATGGTGCTATCATTGAGGCGCGCAAAACACATCGTGATCGCTAGTGTAAGGGAAGAACAAGGTTTGGACGTCAAGTCATGATGTTTTTCTGGGTCTTGCGCCGTTTCAAGATTCAACTTCAAGATCGAAAAGTTATCATTGTTTTCGTCCAGAAGTAACACTCAAAAGTTTTCTTGGGGTCCGCAGTACTTTTCTACACAGTACGCGATTGAGGGGTTGCGCTTAGCTTCTTCTTTGCGGCTAACTAATAGTAATCCCAATTTGGATATCCCAAGTGTGCGGATTGACCGCGGGCTCTTAAATCCGGGCAACTGTTCGGGCCTGGCATCAGGCTGTTGTTAGTCTTCAATTTTGCCCAATAGGACAATGATGTTTTACACCCCCATGCTGTGTACACAAACGAGTTTCGAGGCCAATGATAGGAGAAATTTTTGCAACGTGGCTAAGCACAATGAAGTGCGCCGCAGCGCAGCAGTGAAAATTGATCCGCAACCAAAGGCGCGGTCAGGCCGTGGTACCGGTATGGTGCAATCACGCTAAAACCGGATCATTGTGACGTTTGCTCGATCGCTACCGTAGCTACGGTTCGGATATCTAACTGGGTGTACTGTGTAGTCACTTCCAAGCGAGGGGTTTTAAGGTTTACTGCTGTTCGGATCACAAGAATTCATAATGTATTTGGTGCAACAGAGTAGCAGCTCAATGGCAGGATGCCGAGGTTTTCCGCGCAGAAGGAGTGCTTGATTGATCATGTGCAGCGCAAGAAGAAAGGGTAAATCACGAGATAACACCAAGTTTTATGGAAGCATACGGAGATGGACTTTCCAGTGTAAAGATGTGGCTTTCGCTTCTGCTACTCAGGACCTGGGATAGGCCGGCTTTGGGTGAGAACGGTCCACTAGGAGCGATTCCACCCATACAGTCGTTGCTATCGTATTACTGTATAAGCCCACAATGACTGGATTTAAATGTGAACTGTAAACTGAAGATCTAGAGTTAAGGCTATCTGGCTATTCAAGTAGGCGATATTTATATACAATAAATCCCGCAAAATGTGGGGTTCTGGGATCCACACCCTTGGGACTGTAAAATATTTGAGCCCTTCCCGTCAAATCTTCCCCAACTTGCAACCCTTTCCCCTCCACCATCACATGTCGTAATTAGATAAAGAGTGCGACAATCGATTCCAAATGCTCTAAGTAAGCGATTGCAGTGCTATCTTCTTAATTGCAGAATGCTGCGGTGGAGCCTTTGGTGTTAGAAAAAAGAGGCTGAAATGGTCCAGTTTTAGCATGATTACACCATAGTTGACGACATTTTACAATTAATGGTTACGACCACCACAGGGCGCCCAGGGCCTCTGGACGCCGGATCCCGGGCATTCGGAATGCCGGAATTCCCGACCATCGGCCGTCGCCGTGGCAACGGCCAAGGACGCGCCAGATCCACCAACGGGCACGGGAAACAGCCCTCTATGCAGTGGATCCGAACCAGGCCTTTGGAAGGAGCATCTGGTGGTTTTTGCTGGTTGACTCGATGGGCCCAAGTGGAGACAATTGGTAGTTATTTAGGGAAAATGACGCGCTGGGCGTATGGATAAATATTTCCTATCCTGTTTAGCTTGGAATCTTGGCACATGGCGCCTAATACACTGCTGTCACCGAAGCTTACTCTGGCCGTTACACTATTCTAAGCTCTTTACATTCATTGCTAGCCTAGCAATTCATAAACAAGGCTTCATTAATCCATTGGCTTGTAGACCAGACAGGTCGACTTGGCTTCAGACAGAAGCCCCATACCAATACCAATATATACTAGCCAGACAGGCTGACAATGCTGATACCGGCCAAGATAGGCCCCAAATGACTGAACCACAGAGATCCGCCCAAATACAACAGCAGACTGGAGACGTTATGTAGTCAGCCAGAATCAGGCCAGAATCAGGGTCAATAGAAATGCCAGGGCGCGCCCCTGGCGGCGCCTGTTCCGAGTTGTCGCAGCTGTCCGAGTATCCAAAATAGCCGGTGATAACCTGACGGCTTATCGTCTACTGTACACGTCTATTAGGTCCTCCTAGCCGGGCCTGCCCGGCCTCGCAAGTTATGGTCGTAGTTGGAGGCGTTGGTGTGCACTCGGTCGCGGGCCCAGTCAGTAGGCGGTCATGTGAAAGGCCGGGCTTGCGTAAGCGCTGGGCCGGTTGGGTCGGGGGCCAGTGGTCCAGCCAGGGATCGGATGGTAGCTGTAAGACTTCACGGAGCGAAGGCTTAAAGCACTAGCGAGCGGCTCATAATTGTATGTTGAGATAAAGAGGGAAAAGGAAAGACTGTCTAAGCGGTGCGCTGCCGGATGCGTGCTATATACACAGAGATTTCAAGACGCGCCCATGGCGGCACCCATGACCAGTTCATTCCAGCTGTCCCGGCTTTCCCATGACCGGCGATGGCCTGGCAGCCTATCGTCTACTGTACGTGCCCCATGAGCCCTTCATTCGTGCCTGTCCGGCATCGCGGGTGGTAGTCGAAGTCGAAGGCATTAGTCTTTGATGCTCGGATGTGTACGGTTGCGGGTTTAGCCGATGGATCGCTCAGTAGTGGGCCGGGCTCGTGTAGCCGCCGGGCGGGTCTATTTCAAGAACGCATGTCCGGTCAGGGTTCTGATGGGCCCTGGGCAGAGTGGACCCGACGACGGCTAGCCGGAGCCTCACTCGAGCCGTGTGTCGTTACGGTTCCAATGGCAAACCCATTGCAGAGGATCTTCTGGCGAGTGGCCAAGCGCTAGGCGTGGTAGCACGATTGTCGTCCGCTAAAGAGGTCCAACTTGGGCATCTTGGGCTTGGGCCGGATCTCATTGGAAGGCGGCAGGGCTTCAGTCATTACCGTGTCTTCCGAGAAGTTAGCGATGTGGGCTTTGTCCAATCGTTTGATCGAGTTGGCGACCTGGTCCTAGAGGGTAGCCACCTTAGCGTTGGGACAGGAGCTTGATGAAGCCATTCCAGCAGTAGTGGATTGGCTGAGAGGTAGGGGAATAAGGAAGAGATTGGGTGCAAAGGGGTTAAAAGCTGGAGGCGATCCTTTTATATTTTCTTGGAAGGAGCCGTCTTTGGTGTCAGATGAGAAGCTAGGGTAAGCGTACAATAGTATAAGAGGAGAAAAAAGTTCTCAACTGAGGCATAGGGCTAACGGTTCGGTGGAAGATCGCGTTCGTATGGTAAGGCTTCACAGAATAGTAGTTAAAGGATACAAGTAACGGTTTTGAGTTGACGAACGTGGTAGAGAGGAGAGAAGGGTATCTAGAGACGCCCTGTGGGGCGTGGTCTATCTACATTAGATCCGCAATGTTCTCCATATGGCGGGCCATGGGAGCAGACCTGCCAACAGTCCTAACTATCTCATACCCAGGGATAGCCTGGTGGCCTGTCGTTATTACGCGCCCAGTCGGTCCGCTATTCGGGCTTGCCCGGCATTGCAAGTCGTAGACATGGTCGGAGGCATTGGTCGACGATGTTCTGGGGTTCCCGTCGCGGGCCAGGCCGGTTTGGTATAAGTGCCGGGCGGTCTCAGTCAGAGGCCGGCTTCAGGGGTATTTGCCAAGCGCTCGGGTCGGGAGCGGGTGGGTCCTAGACGGGCGTATAGCAGTACCGACCTTAGCCTGACATATCCCATGGACTTTTACATTGCAGGTAGATTGATGTGTAACTCAGTGCTAGGCAAGAAAATGCCAGAGGTTGCAGATATGCCCAGGTGGGACTTCAGCTTGACCTGTCCCTGTAGTTCTTCTTTGCTATCAAAAAGGTTTTGGGTGGTTTACTAGTTGTATCCATCTACAGTTTGGTTTTACAAAATTTAGACGTTGCAAGACTGGTAACTACAGCTCTGCTTTTGCTCTTATATAGTCTAAGCTGTTTGAAACTGTAACACCTTTAGAAGTCGCTAGAGATTGATTTAACCCAAAAACCAACTAATGCTTTTGGATGTAGAGGGTATGGCGTAGTATCGTGGGTATGGGTAAACAATGAACCATTGAGAACATCAAACAACTGTAAAGAGAAGAAGAGGAAGGAGAACTCGCGCGGCGCTGGTCCGGCTATACACAGGCTTGTACTTTCACCAGGTACCCCTTCCTGATCCGGCGTCGTTCTGTCTGAGCCCGGAGTCTGTATCGACGGTAGTCCCGCTTCAGGTCTGACCTACAAGTCTGACCTACAAGCACAGGCTAACAGCCTGAGGCTACAGCAGAAGGATATTGTCAATGTGAAGAATCGGCAAAGTTGTGGTCTGACTGGTTTGGTTTGAGTGGGTAGACCTCTTTAGAGGTGTACGGCAAACGCCGGAACCAAATAAGGCGGGGCTTAGCACGGGTAACCACAGTAGACCTCTATCATGAGCTTACATTTTACTAGGTGCTGTGTTTCTGTTCAGGCCTCGTCCAATAGACAAGCATTTTCGCGGAATACCGTCCGTCCAAGGGGCCCTTTTCCTGTGATGTGTCACCGTCACTGCTTCTGATTCGAACAGTGAGCGCCACATTGTGGTGGTTGAGGTGGAGTAATGAGCTTTTAGTCGAAGCCGTCATAAAAGTTCATGGGGCAATCTTAATGTATTAAACTAAAGCCAAGCAAGACGAGTTCATAGTCGAATAGATAAAGAGGAGAAAATCCGCGAAGACCACCTGGGAGTTGGTCTCCCTGGAAATAAAAAATATCTACTGTCAACTACGTAACAGTCAAACAAATTCCTTTCTAGAACCGAAAGGACCTCTTGCATGAGGGCAAAAGTACAAGACACAGAAGGCAATTTCTTCTACAAAGGAGCCAATTGCCAGCATGCGACACAGGAATGCATATCTATCTCTTTGTTAGTGTTCACCTCCCATCTCAGTCACGGTGGGGTCGATAGAATGAGCTCTACCATAGAAAGGCCAGACGACGACCTGACTGTCGGAGGTGTTGAGGAATCCAGCGTCGAAGTAACGATTGAAAGTCAGGTCATGCATGGAGGTGGTTTCCAGAGTTCATGATCTGAGTGAGCATCACAACGAAAGACCCTCCGCCTTGACGACCAGCTTCTGGTTCCAATTTTTCGGACACGCACTCATCAGTTCGTGATAAGGTAGCACATCGTCGTCGGTTATATTCGCTGTTTCTGGTATTTGCATTCTGAACCTGCGAAACAGAGTCCCAAGTAGAATGCGTAGTTCCATCCATGCCAGCTCACTACCAACACAGTTGCGCGTGCCCTTGCTGAAGACAACAAGATACTGGTCCAAATCGTCACGTCCGAGCCATCTCTCCGGGCGGAAGACATCGGGGTCAGAACCCCAGATCTTCTTGTCCGACAAAACGTCCGGGATCGACATTGATATCGTTGTGCCGGGAGGGATAACCCAGTCGCCGTACATTTCTGCCGCATGGGGATTGACCCGATTTATGCGCACCAGAACGCCCGCGCTCATCCGAAGTATTTCCTTCAGCGCCGCATTGAAATAAGGAAGCCTCTCAAGCATCACTACATCGGGGCGCTCATGAAGATCTGGCCAACTCTCCCTTAGTTCGTCCTGAATGCGTCGCGTGCACTCTGGACGCTTCAGGACCACGTAGGAAAACATAGTCATCGAGAAGCCTGTCAAATCCCAACCCCCGGACCATATTGCCATGGCTTGCTCGGCTATCTGGCCACCTTGTTTCATTTCTGGCGGCAAAGAGCTTCTTAAAAAGTCGTCGAACACGGCAGCTTGCTTTTCATCTTGGAACTGGGACGGTGTCTTCTGCCTGTTGATAAGTCTTTGGGTTGCGTCCCGAGTCAAGTAGTAGAAATTCATCCATGCACCTCCAGGCTCTTCCAGCCCGAATAAACCTTTGACTGATTGTCGGAAAAGGGAGGCCATCATTGGAATATACCACGGAAGGAAACGTCCTAAATGCGATAGTCCGAAAACCTGGTCGAAATCTTTATTGGTGGCCTGCCTGACGAGCTTCTCGTTCTTCAATAAACCATATGGTTGACCGAACAGGTAAACAGTCAGGATCTCAGCCGGGGTTGCTCGAAACAGCATCCTTTGCATTGTCAGCCAGGTATTCTCAATCCTCGGTCTCGCTGCTACGTAGGGAGAGAAGTCCCAGAAGAATTGCCGCAACTCACGAAAGATCTATTACGGCTCCCTCGAGGATGTGTTGCCGAATATAATCACACATCTCATCCACGTGCTCGTGGACAAGGTGTTCGATTCTCAAGATTTTGGTTCTTGAAAACGCATCCCCAAAAGCAGCCCGCTTCTTAGTGTATAACTTGTAATCTTCCGTGGCCCAGATCGCATACTTCATCCCGAATTGCTTGGGAACGAAAGCATTCTTATCTAGTGGTCTAGAACCGAACAGAGTGTCGAAATGCTGCGAGTCTGTAATGTATCTAAAGTTAGCAACTTTCTTCCAGAGCTCTTGCCCAGGACGTTTTCTGAAGTGTTGCGATGAAGCACTCGTACAAGGCATCTATAGGAGCTTTGAAAGTCGACCATACCCTGGATGTGAATCTCGTCAGGCCCGATTCTAACAATAGGACCTAAAATCAAGCTACGTCAGCACGATTCCGATCGATCGGACCCCGGCTGGATCATGATTTCGCCATATACCTACCATATCTATCGTGCAGCTCCGGTAGCTTTACCCAGAGGCGCCCATGTTGAACTGCATCCCAATAGAATTCATACAATCGTGTCGCAGCGCAAATCGTGGGCCCAGGGAATTTGGCCAAGGGATGAAAGAAGATACGATAAATGTAAAGGTATGCTTTGTAGGCCACGAAGAATGCGATCAAGGATGTAAACAGCTCGCCACGATGCGAAGCCACCCAGGGCTTGATGGGGCCGTTTTCGTTCATCGTCGGATTTGTGGCAATGCCCGTTGAATGCCTGACGCACAGATTCTCAGGCAGGTGGGAGACTGACGGATGAAGCGATCTTTAAATAATCCTGTTTAATCCCTACCCCCATCCAGGTCTCTAGATTGGACGTGTACACACTATCGTAGCCATATGTCATGCATACGGCATCAAGGATATATTCCCTACATAATGCACATCGCAAATTTAAGTCGGCGTACCGAGTTCCCACCAATTTACCAGCAACCATAGTACTAAATGCTGGGCATTAGACATGGATTTTTGCAATGGTTGTGGTTGTCCAACAGAATTTCGGAGTTGAAATCGGGCTTTTTGGTGCGATAAATTACTTTGCTCGGAAATTTTGTCAACTCACTGCCAATGCACGTGTCTCAGGGACTTGAACATTTTTTCGATTTCTTTTGTTCGAACGACCGAGCATGATCCAGCTTGCAAGCGTAGAACCTTCCCTCGTTATCCATATCGCTTGGACCAAATGTTATTTATCTCTAGTCTTCAGGCAATTCCGGGCTCCTAAGCCTCGCCAGGGATACCAGGGGATGCTTGCAAGCCTGGAATGTCATTTAATTCTGAAATCTGGCGCCGTAAGCGTGGTGCCTTTGAAATAGCAAGGATTGAGCACTCTCTACTGTGCTTTCTTCACCAATAGACACGTGGCCCAGGCCAGTTGAAGGCCTTCCATGAAGCCTGGATAGGCGGAGGACGCCCGTAGGTAAGAAGCGCTTGCTTTGACTCGTACAGTACCTTGTCTCATGCGTTTCTTATTGTAATAACGGCGAATCGGTCTACGGCAGAATCACGTAATACGTGTGATTTGGAGTGGTTTTTAAGTGTGTATTGCAGTCACTGTAGAAGATCGTTCTGATCTGCCTCTTCTGGTTCGGTCGCAGACCGAACCAGGCCGTATTTATACGGATAATTCAGAGTCGGGCGACGCGTCGCGATTCGACGTGACTCGCGCTTTTTTCAACCATCTTTCCGTTCCCTCGTCAACCGGCCGGATAGATCCATCCACTTCATACGACTAACCATATCCAATTGATCCGACATTTCTTCCCTGACATCTCGCCCAGGCTCAGACATCCATGTGCTTTCGTGTACACTCCAAGAGACACTTGACTAAGTGCAGTTGGAAGCCCCCTGTGAGGCTTTTGCAAATGCCTAATAAGTTGTTTTGTCTGGAATGATGGGAATTTCAACTAACCTAACCGCGAAATAACGCTTGAATATCTTACAACAGTTGATACACGCTGTGCCCCTTTACATGAATTGTGCCGCTTCCCTTGGCGTAGCGGCTTATATAAGCGTGCATCTCCAGGATCCACATTTGTAGAGGAACAATACCGATGTGGTACAAAAATTGTGGTATCTCTGGCTGGCTTGCGCTTCTTTAGTCACCTACCAAAGCGATAGCCTTCGTGGAAGCTTTCTGCCGTGCCTGTGTAACTCTTATATGTGGTGATGGTGATGATTGATTACTGAACCAAACTAAATACACGTGTGCTGTGTTTTGCCTATTTAGTATTGTATGCGGTGCATTACACCACGCACGGGCGTGGGTCCACCGGACCCACAGGCTTATCAATCAGGACTTTTGTGGAAAACAAGCACCATTTCCAGTGTCTTATACTGTACCAACTCATTGAAACGCTTGCACTCCTTCTCTACAATCAGTCCCTTGGGAGGAAAGTGAATGAACAATGATAGATTACACTCTGGCTGGTATATCTACCCAAATATGATGTCGTCTGACACTGCCCCTTCACTGCGTTCATTGCTATGTCACTTACTGCGCGTACCGTCTGCTTGGGCAAACCACATGCGGACACTTTGAAGAGCCAGTACAGTAGAACCTCACATTTGTGCGCGCGCAACTATGGACACAGACCACATTGAGGTATTACGGTCTGCCTAAGCAACTGGCAGAATTGACTGGTTGGGACGCCATAGCTTCAATCCACTGCATTGTCGTACTGTTACTCCCAATACATCACTTAAAAGTCCCTGAGAGAGATAGTTTTTGCCATGACAGTGCCTGCTAGTATGCAGTCAGCAAAACTGTTGGATGGACTGTGTCCGTCTGAACGTAACAAATAGATCGCAAATGCTTCTTACGGTAACTCGTTGATTGTATATAACAATCATTGTTATGATCCAGCATGCTTCAGTGGACACACCAAAGCATGCCTCTATCTACGGCTAGCTTACTGAGCGTCAGGCACTCGTATCCCCGCAGTTGTATCCAAATCCACACTGGCAATCTTTTACTCATGGCGATGTTTAATCAAATGCCGGGCATGCCCACAATGTTCATTTCTCACATCTCAAATATGGAACCCCTCATGTCCATGTCGATCTTCGTAGCCTTCAACCCAAATGACAAACTCATTGGTTTTTTTTTTTTGAATCAAGTTTATTGTCCATATGCAGTTACCAGCTAAGACAGACATTTTAGAGCTACATGTGTGTGTAAAGAACCCAAGTTTCCTTATCTCTTGTCACAAGGGCAGAGAATATCTGGACTTGCTTAAGTATATTTAACTCGGGTAAGACTCTTAGGTAGAATACTAC
>JAOYMO020247529.1:0-29976 GCA_025802455.2 Iodosphaeria phyllophila | reverse complement strand
GGTATTCTCGTGTTTACGAGCGGCCATATGTTCAACCAGATCCGCAAGGTACCCTACCTTACTGCGGATAAGAATGGCGGGGTCACGTATATCACGCCTGGTTTCCAGAATCAATTAGGCGTAGAAACCCAGATAATCGGCGCTGTTTGTAAGTGTCCATGCCTCGTCTTGTGCTCTGATCAATGATATTAATGCTGGAATAGATGGCCTGATGGCTTTCGCGACCATTCAGCTTGCTTGCAGGGCGCCTCGGGCTGCCAACCCTGGGCTCCAGCAAGTGACGGTTATTTTGTGGAGTGGTGTCGTGTTTTTGGTCCATGGAATCTTGCTCTCCGTCTTTCGGATCAAGAATGGTGGATATCCGTTTAGACTTCCCCCGTTTCTGTGAACAGCATAAGTCGAGCGGGCCTAGGAGGAAACAAATCAAAAGGACACAACCAGGCTGAGAAGGTCTATATCACTAATAATAATGAGTCGATAGATTCATTCTATATGTTTTCGATACTGTACCATTCTTTCCGATGCAGAGAATTTGAAATACTCCGGATAGAAGATAGAATAGTTCCTGGGTGGACTGATGCACGGCATCAAGGGCGACAACCGAAATTTTTCTGATTTCTTCTTCATGTAGCCCGTGACTGAATTGAATCATCCACTCGATTAAGTGACTAAATATCACCAGCACAAGTGCTTTTGAAAACAAAACATAGGCTCATTTATCCTCAACAGGAATTGACAGCGAACTCTTGTCATCATCGAGACTACCCACATTGCACCGATAAGTTCACGGTTTTTTTTAGAGACCTGATTTCGTTCGAGGAGTGAATTTGGGATCGATTGATGACGAAGAGGGCGATGGCAATAAACCCAGTAGCCCTGAACGTCACTGTGGGAAGCTATAACTGCTTTCCATCGCGCCAGGCAGCAACTCAGTAAAGAAACTAGTGTAATGGGTACGTTTGCCACTTCCTATCAGCGCCAAACTGAATACTACTACTGCTCATGTCCTGTGAGCTTGGACTGGCTCTTCTCAATTCACAAAGTGGTGGGGGGTACTTGCCAACTTGCGCATTTTCTAGCTGGGAAATCATCGTGATCAATCTTAGCCACTTTGATATTCTTTATCAAGACCAGAATTACTGATGCAATCCGTTGTGCACCGCGATTCTCATCATGATTCTGCCATCCTCAAATTTTCCTACCAATCCAATTTTCTCAACGCTCTAGACTGGTTTCGATATCTGATCGAACAGTGGGACTGCACACCCCAACATACTCCACGACCATGTCGTCCAGACCAGCAGCCAGCGTCGCATCGCCGAGTTCGTCTGATACGAGCAATCCATGGCGCTTAGAGCGTTACTTGAGTGTATGCAAGCCCCGCGGCCAGTCACCACTATCAAGGCAGCCGCCAGCGGAACCGGTGCACTTATCGCCTCGCCGCACCCGGGAAGATCTCAAGAATTCGCCCACCCGTTTCCACACACAAGCACACGCCCGAGAAGATTCGGCAGGCTCGTCCTCAGACCCATTTTACCTTGAGCAACTGGTGCAGCCAACACAGAAGCCCCGTCCCAACTTCGATGGTCGAATCGAGGCACGTCGTCTCCCGGATGGCTTTGCGGGTAATAACAGGCGCAGACCGTCTACATCGCCATCACCAAAGAAAGAAGCTGTACCAGCGAGATTGGCAGTAGGATCTGCGGACCTTTCCCTGTCTGGTCCATCCCTGAGTGTTGTGACTGTTGGTCATCGTGAGGCGAAAGGTCGTCTGCCCCACAGCACGGCGGACGCGACTGCTTTTCACAAACGGATACAACGTTTACCACAAATCTCCACATCTTCAGCTGGCCTGAATGGAAAAGAGAGCGAAAACTTGCGATCCGCCAATACAAATAAACCGAAACATCTGAGGAAGAATGGGTCAAAGGTGCAAGCAATCAAAAATTGGTTGGAAGGCACGGCTTCTCCGGGACTCTGCCATCCACTAGATGCGCTTCATTCTCCCAAGTCTCCTTTCGAGTTTCCGGACACCGATACCAAGGCTCAGAGCGCAAGTCTGACACTACAGACGGGTTTCTCATCTCCAAAAGAGCTGCAAGAGTCAACCGGACAGAGCTCGGGGGGTCACGAAGATGTTTTTGTTTTAAGTCCGCAGAAACATCCCCTGAAGCAAGGTCTACAGCCGGCTTCACTGGCGCCCCCGTTGCTCAACACGACCAGTGTCGTTGTCCCTCAACAGCACTACATGGCGCACTCAGATAACCCCGAGTACTACAAAGGCCGACCGCGGATGAGATGCCCGAGCAACTGTCAGCAGGAGGGTGAGCACGTTCATAGCCAGCCAGCGGAAGCAAAACTAGATCCAGCTGTCGCTACCGGTATTATCCACACAGGAATAGCATTCGTGACAGACACCGAACGAAGAGACCACAATGCGATTTCTGTCAGTAAAGAGGCGCATTTGTCGACAGAGAATAGATATGAAGGTTCTATTCGTGATACCGAAAGTGCGCAGATGTTTTAGTCGAGCATCCGCACACAGCTGCGTATCGACGATTCGGAACTTGGCAAGAGTGCTCCTAGTTTCAAAGCTGATCGGCTCGGCGAAATAGCTGATCCGAACCAATCTTTCTTCAATGCCAGTCAATGTGGTGACTACGCAAAGGAAAACTCTCCTATTGCGGAGCTGAGTGCTTGCGAACAACAGTACCACCAAGCTTATTCACCAGCCAGCAGCAGTGGAAACGTGAGGAAGGAGGCCGAACTAGAAACAAAAGCCAACACCAAACCTATTTCGTGCTCTGTGCCACTGGGTCAGGACAGTGAGCATCCAAGCCTCACCTCCGCCCGTTTGATTGAGAAGATGTCGGATTTGGATGCCTTCTTGGGAATTGGCCATCAAAGGGAGGATGAGCCTGAGAGATCTGGATCAGAGGTTAGGGATGACGGGAGGGCTACGGACACGCTAGGTTTGGACTAAAATTCCGAGGACATTGATGCTTTCCTTAGGCCTAGTCTAGCCATAACCGACAGGGAAAAAGTTAGTGATGTGCAGCATGTGCAGTGGAGTGGGTTGTGTATACGGAATCGGGGTTAAGAATTGATCATGGCGAGAATAGCAGCGCCCGTGAGGATCAATCTGCCAGGCCCACAAGCGACTAAAATGAGTCCCAGATAGATCACGTAGAGCTGAGATGTTAAGATTCAAAAGAAGGAAATATAGGGTCGAGTGGCGGGCACATATGACTTGCGAGAGCACACGACACTTCGCTTAAGACATACAGTACGGTCTTCCAGGCCTATAACACTGGTACCGGTAACGCAAAACATCGTGCGATCGCAGTGACCGGTCGGAAGGTATTTTCCGACTGATGATTCTTCAGTGGCCACGATATGTGCAGGATGCACCCGACAGGCCTTGAAGCGGCCTGGCACGTAGAAGTGGTGGTGAGTTTTTTATCCTTTGGTATTTGAGTCGGCAGAGCAGGAATCGTTACCTGAGTTGCTGAGATGAGCTCCAATACGACCCGCTTGCATCATATTCAAGGTGCAAGCTTTCAGTCAAAATTTCACACGTGATTACGCGAAGCATTCAACTTTGAAATAGACATTCTTTTCGAAACTTGGCAGTGGTTCTGCACACGATAAATTTCAGCTTGACAAATCGTATCAAGCCAGCGCCATACGGACTGGAGCGGATTGACTGCCCAAACATAACGCAGTAAAGACGGAGAATTGTCACGTGACGGGAGTTTGTAGGAAGCCAGAAGAGGTTTTCACACGTTCCGATCCATCAATGCTCCAGCGATTGCTACAACCCAGCAAACTCCACATGGTCCAATTATGCGAATACGTGGTCCATCGAAAATAGTGCCTATGTGTGGCGGAGGAGGAGTTGCAGCGAGTGGGAGTGGACTGTTCAGATCTCTAAGTGGAGGCATAAAAACTTGTCGTTCTCTGCCTTGGTCTGAACCAAGCGCCAACACAAACGTTTCTCAACCAAGCTTTCCAGGCTCATTGGTATTCTCCCCACGTTGCGGCGCGGATGGGGTTCGATGGTATGCAGATAGCGCATCTAGCGCACGGTGGAAAGCACGCCAGAGCGGAGATCCGTATACGCGTGATGCCAAGTTGCAGATGTTGAAGAGCCGGGCGGCATTCAAGTTGCTGGAGGTTTGTACTCGACTTACGTTTGTTCTCATTTCTGTTTTCTTTACGCCTATCCGACTTCTGTTGGATCTCAGTTCCAAGCACACCTAAGCTCTCGTGGGATTGAAAATTAAAAATTAAAATGCACTAAAGATTCGAATAAGCAGAGTAGGGTGGAGAGGGAGCGTATGAGAGGAAAAGCCGAATATTGTAGATGTATTTGCTGACAAGATCATTGTTTGTAGATGGACTCAAAGTACAAGCTGTTCAAAAAAGGGCAAACTGTAGTCGATCTGGTTTGTGGCCCATCACACGATGAAGGATGTGACTAACTCGCTTACTACAGGGTTACGCGCCAGGAGGTTGGTCGCAGGTATGTGCCTTATTTGGGTAGGACTAGATTTATACGACTATTAAGTCATGCATCGCTGTTGAAAGCAAACCTGACCTAAGCCAACTTGACTATATTTCTTTACAGATAGCGCTCGAACGTACCAAGCCCCACGGCCGAATTCTTGGCATAGATATACTACCTGTACAGCCGCCACGAGGCGTGTCGAGCTTCCAAGGAAACTTTCTATCTCCTGTTGTTCGGAAGATGGTGAAGGATTATCTAGTCGAGTACGACCATCATCACCGAAAACAAATATCCATGTCAACGATTTCCACAAGCAAAGTTGACGCTGCTCACCATACAACTGATGAAGAAAACCAACCGGGAGAGAAATCAGGGTTGAAGCCAGGCGAATCTGAAAATGTAGATGCAGAGGTCGCTGCAATCATCGCAAAGCCAAGTTATATCGATGCGGAGAGATCTGAGTCCGCGAAGGCGGAGCACTTGGAGGAGGATCTGGAAGAAGTGAATGGGGAGGAAAAGAAGGGGCGGTTAGTTGATGTAAGACTCATTTTCTAGTTCCTCTAACTCGGTGACCGACTTTCCACAAATCCCAAATACTTAGCCCGTGAAGATGGCTCACCCATTTCATCTAATAAATACCTAACAAAATCCAAACGCAGGTGGTATTAAGCGATATGTGCGATCCTCCCGAACAAACCACCGGCTTCTCCTCCAGAACGCTAACCAGGCCTTTCCGTGTATTCGAAAGGATGATGAATACAAGCGGGAATAATTTCAGGGATCACGTGGGAAGCATGGTGAGGGCCGGTCAAATCTTTCGTTTTGTCTTTCTCGGTTCATCAAAATAGTTGTCTAACTTTGAAGTTAGGACCTTTGCACTGCCGCTCTATCCTTCGCCTCCGACACGCTTCGCACGGGCGGGCACTTTGTGTGCAAGTTCTATCCAGGTGTCGAGAATAAGGCGTTCGAGAATAAGCTGAAGAAAATGTTCGGAAAGGTATACCGAGAAAAGCCCCCAGCCTCGCGGCCTGTGAGTACCCCTTTTTTTCTCGCTTGCTTTGTTAATCTATTCTTTCTGACTTGATCTTGATGATGTGCTGATACCCATGGGCCAGGATTCAAAAGAATCATATTTCATAGCACTGCGCCGCAGAGCGAATGTAACTCTGGTGGACGTTGAGCCAACAACCTCCTGAATGTGAGACATCTTCCTCCTCATGTTTTCTCTCCTATGACCTACAATCTGCGGCTCAAAGTCTATACTTATCCTTGTACATATTCTTCTGTAGAAGAAAAAAGGAAGGAATTGATTCTCAATCATTTAATTGTGTAATTGCCAAAAAAAGAATGACCGTCAGCTAAGCCGCTATGGCTTCATTATGGGTATTTTCACATTTCAGATCCTGTTTCCCGCGTCTTTACTCGCCTGTAATTGTATCTATCAGTATTCAAATCGAAATACAAATGTTTGAGATATAACACTGCCATGTCCCATTCCTAAGTCGTGATGCACATCTCGGACCAAAAGGAAACCACAGCACAAGCCCGTAGACCATAATCCTTGTGCAGCGACGCCATTCATAGCGAGGAGAACGTTATTACTACCACCTCTTCACTGTGGCCAAAATCATTTCCATCAAAAACTCACTCCAGCATAATCCCCCATCTGGATCACAGGGCAACTTTGCAACATTCTAGTGCGTATTTTTCGCCAACTCGACAGCGGAACGCCGTGGAAGCTTCAAACACTACTAATCTTGTCGTCGCAGTGCTCCGTTCACGATCATATCATGGGTTGGCTTCATCATAATGGGATTGTTTTGCCGCCTTGCCTGCCTCTGTCTTTTGAAATCTAGCATGCCGCCGAAGCCGCACTCGATGTCACCAAAGTAGCGTGCTGGGTCGGCGCCGAGCAAAGATCCATGCACGCGCGTCGAGTTGGCGCCAAGTGCAGGAGAATTATAGTGCGTTGGACCCCGTGTAGCCGTATGAGTGTCGATCTTAAGCGGGGCCACATGATCTGGTTGGTCGAGTTTTTGCGTGCTTGTTGAATCTTGTCCTGGCGGAATCAGAGGGGCGTGCGAATCTCGGTTGCGTGTCAGTGTTTGGCTTAACCTTTCTAGGGCCCCTCGTCTTATTCCAATACCTCTGATTCGTACGGCGACGTCCTCTACCGTCCTTTTCTCGGCAGATTGGCAATTCTCGCAGATAAATAAGACAATCTTTTCTTGAGCATTTGCCTCCAAGCCGGGTTCACTGTTTTCCTGCCTTCCACGGACCTTTGCCTTGTCATCTTCCGTTCTTGACGTACCCATACAAGGGAATCGTGAACCGGGAAGTACATCAGTAACGGACCAACGTCTGCTGGGGCGGTTTTCTTTCTTTCCCTTCCCGTGGCCTGTCTGGTTTCCCAATGTCCCGATGCGGATCAACGGTGTAAGGAGGAGTGAAAGTCCAGAGAAGGCTGTTGTCACCATGAAAGTCTTGCTGTACGCCAATTCAAGGTTTTCAAGTCCACCTTTATCATTAAAAGTGGACCAAACAGCAGTTGTGACAGCCATTCCGAAAGGAATGGCCAGACGAGTAATGGTCTGTAGAAGTGATGCCCCTATAGAGTGTTGGTGGATTGGCAAAGCGGAAAGGATATAAAGCTATGCGATATCCGTCAGCTAAGGAGACAGTGGCGTCAAGAGCATCTACTAGTAGCCAACAAATATTTACACGGACGCGATCACAAACATAACCCGGCGTTTTGACTTACCGAACTGATGTTGATATTCCAGTCCAAACCAACCGTACTGAGAGCTATAGATGGCAAAATGAAGGCCTGGTAATTATTCTCTCGATGCACAAATATGAGAAGAATGTTGCTGATCATCGAACAGACTCCCGCAATCGCAAGCAAAGCTGTGGCTGACATGCGATGCATAAATAAGCCGATTAGAGGGCTGATAAAGAGGCCTGCTAAGGCTTGAGGCAGTAGCCTTACCGCAACGCCGAACGAGTCAAGACTTTCGACCTGCTGCAGGAAAAGAGATATCCAAAATATGGCCGGATAAAACGCCATTGAGGTGCTGAATATGGACAGAAAGAGCTGCATAAGGTGTCAATCTCAACTATTATCGATTAATCAGAGCAAACTCTAGACGAGCAAGACGTACCAAGTTCAAGTTCCAATCTTTCCAAACAGCTCGGGGAACTAGGGGCAATCGAGTCTCGTTCTCCTACAACACGAAGCAGGCAAAAGCCAGTATTCCCAGAATCAAGAGCGAGATAACCGCTGGGGTTTTCCATTCTTCGGGTCCTTCAGGGCCGATAGTCAAAGCCACTGTGAAGAACAAGATGCCAGCAACCAGCGTAAAGCATCCCAGCCAGTCAAATGATTTCACTGCTTCCCATTTACCATCTCCTTTCCGGTAACTGAACCCAAATTTAGTGTATCGAGATTTGATACTGCTGTCCGCCTGTTCCGGGGGCGTGAAGGAGTTCTCCGGGATCAAAAACCAGCCACATACTGCGATGAGAGTGTAGAGTATAGCGACAAAAGCCAAAGCTGCCCTCCAAGTAAAGGCATCGGCTAAGGCACCGGAGCCTAATCCTCCAAGAATTGTTGCGCCAGGACCACCCATCAAGAATGACGAGAAGACGAAATTTTTGCGCTGGGAAGGAGTGGGGTAAGCTGAGCTGAGGATTCCCACTGCTGAAGGAATGATTGCGGCGGAAGCGAAGCCCATGAAAGCGATCATGATATCTAGCACAGTACCATTGCCGCTGGCAGTGGCTAAGACGCAGAGAAATGAGAATGTGACCAAAGAGCCAAGGAGAGCTGTTTTACGAGTGATAGGAGCTACATCAATGATGTATCCGCAGGGGATCAAGAAGGCACCTGTAACCAGACTGGTTGATCCTGTCAGCCGAAGCCAAGCCGATCCCACGACAAATAGAGTTGTGACGAATTTTCTCACCTGCCTGCCGCGTTTGCCCATGACATCTGAACGGGAGACATGCGAAGATTTCTCTCAGCTTCTCCCAATACGACGATCAGGGTACGTTGAATGAAAATGGAAGAAGCCGCGGCCAGTGCAATAAGAGCCACGAAAGACACTTCATGCGCTCGGCCCCTGAGAGTGACCGGCTGGTATCCAGGATCGATGGGTGGGTTCAAGGGGTGCGATATGACCCCGCCCACGTTTTCCTCGTCCAGCAAAACTTCCTGGAGATCCTCGTTAGGCGTTTCAGCTTTATAGGTCCATAACGGTGGCTGTGTTTTCTCCATGTTGAGATTTTCTCCAATTGGAGTTCCAAGTTAGGGAACTAGAGACGTATCCAGGTTCCAAAAATTTCCCTTGACGTTCAGATACGGAGTAGCTGTAATCGGATGGATCTTCCAGATGTTTAGCACAACGAGAAACAGTTAATTAAGATCGGGAGCTGGAGAATCTGGGTTTGGGACGGGGACACGAGTCTCGGTTCATTGCCCATGTCATTTGATTGCGCTCGAATGTAAGGAAAGCGCTATCATGCTGTCTGCTACCGACGGAAAGCTCGTCTGTCCCTCTTGATTATTAGATTCTACAGCCGTACCGGTAATGACCGTTGGGCGGTAAATTGAAGGCCTTGATCGTACGATCAAGGCCAGCGCATCTAGCTAATTCCAGTGTATTAAATTGTGCACACGTAAGGGACTCTTGTTCGGCTTGTATGTATAGAGCTAAGTAGACGATATACAGTAATTTGCTCGGTTTCCACCCGATCGTAACAGGACCCCGGTATAGCCCCGGTGTTTGCAAGACTGAGGTCACAGGACACAGCTGGAGCTATCAATCTGCATGAGTCTGCCACAGCTCACATATGGGTACTGGTAGACCACAATAAAGAAAATCCCCGAAATGGTTTTCTCAAGTCGCTGGATCTTTTACGCCCTGTCTGCTGACGGGGTCCATGCCCTGCCGGCCATCCATGACTCCGTCACCATTTCGGCAGGTGCGGCCCAAAAGCGGTGAAATGGACAAGGTGCTGCCGGGAGTAAGACTGAGCGAGAGTAACAGTGATATTCGGAAATGGCCTTTCACATTACGTCTTCATATCCCGAGAACGATTGACAGCCGCCACTATATACTATAGTTGATGGCAATTATGGATCTACCGTATAGATACCTTGTGTTACACAAGCGTCCATTTTGACATTAGATGAGAGAATGGAGAGTTTTCCACTATCTTGATCGTCATTCTTACTTCATCTAGAAGGCCCTGAAGCGTCTAAAGCTCCACACGTCAACACGTTCTGTGATCCAAAACTCGACAGGTTCTTCGCTCTCACCATCCCCGGAGACTTCGAAGCATCCAATCCAGATCGTCCTATTTGAAAGATGGAGAAGCTCAGCGCCGTCGCAGTTCTTCTCCTACTAGCCGTGTCTGCAATCAGCACGCCTATCGTGAGCCCAGAAACTTAGGGTAATCAGATGGTGACCGCGTCGGCGACATCCCCGCCTCTAACTGGTCATTTGGGCGTTCGAGGCACCGAAACTGCCATCCCCTCTGCTATTACAAACGCCTGGAAAATCTGCTTCCCCTCTGCCGATCCTCATTGTAATACAACCCAGACGATTTGCCAGTGTACCGACAGCAAGTCATTCCTCCCTCCTATCTCCCTTCCCGGTCCACGCGTCATACCAGAGCCGCTGTTGTAACATTCCAGTCTTGTCTCACTTGACATGTACCGTTCTAACGTATTGTCCTTCATTCAATAGCAAAATTTTACACCTTTAACGAGACTGACGGGATTCCGGGGTGCGATCCCCCAGGCAACGGGATAATAAGCTCAGTGACCAACATTCCAGGTTATGATCGTACCTAGCAAAAGTAAACACATCGCCCAAACACTATGCGAACCGAGCATACTTCAGGTCACCAGAACTTTGATCTTGTCACTGGAGGGGGCGTAGGATAGACGTCTAGCTGGAGTCTCGAAGAATGCACACACTTGTTAGGTATACAGGTATTGGCGTGGTTTTCTTCCTGATCTTTCTGTCAATTTATACTATGGCAAGACTATGAGAAGCTGGAAAGAAAAAAATGATACCAATAAAAAAACATTGGAGTCCGAGGTAGTCTGGGGTTCATGACAAAATATCTCATCGTCTTTAGCGTGGTTGTTTCGATACATACAAGCATGTCGTCGGAGACTCGAATTTAGGTCGTCGCTGCTGCCTCAATTTAGAGCTGGTACTTGCCCCAGGAATGGGTGGAGGGGGCTATTGCTGTATTACTAGACACGTACTTTCTGTGGTCCGAAGCTAAATAGCACAATGAACTGTCAACCATATTTCCCAATAAATACATCCTGTTGTCGTCCAGATTGCTGTGTAAACTAGCTGTATTGTCGAAACGTCAATGTCTTGACGTGGGGGATGCGAGTCTGAGTCTGAGTCTGATGTTGGGTTAGGTCAGGGTTGCTGCCCTTCGGGCCGGGCCAGACCCGATTCGCCGATCGGGTGGCGTAAACCGGTGTGAAAGCCTTATATTGCCTACTCATGGATTAACACATATCTGTCAAGTCAATGACGTTCAAAGAGAACGGTTGTGTATTGCGTGTTGTGATCATGTTGGCCGATGACAAACTTAAGACTCGCTCGGCGACATTTGATCAATCGTGAAACGGATCTTGCTCTTCCCAAGCGCGCCTTCAGATAACTCTCTAATTAAACAGGAAAATCGCTGTCCATCAACTAACTCGATATCTCTCTCTTGCACAAATCGAAAGCCACCATTATCAAGGTGCCCAGGGGATGCACTCCCCCGTCGACTACGACCACTTTCGTCAATCGAGACAACACGCCACCATGATAGCCATTTGCACCGTTCTCGGCACCCTAGTACTGCTCTGGCTATTCTACCACGCTGCGGACTTCGCATGGCTCTACCTTCGTCCCTCCGGCCTACAAAGATACCTACATCTAGATACACGAGACGCCGCTAGCCAGTCAGAAACATGGGCGCTGGTAACTGGAGCATCAGACGGGATCGGCCGGGCCCTCGTCTTTGAATTGGCTGGTTCCGGATTCAACGTGATATTACATGGCCGGAACGCCCAAAAACTCCAGAAAGCCCAGGAGGAACTGAAGCGGCGGTTTCCAGAACGTTCCTTTCGGATTCTAGTCTTGGACGCTGCTACAGCCGTTTGGGATATAGAAAAGGCTGCCAATAGTAGCGACGATGCAAATCAGGAGAAGACACGAGATATAGAAGCCCACCTTCAGCAAGTCCTCTCCGATATCCGCTTAACCGTCCTGATAAATAACGTAGGCGGTGGCGCAACCCCTACCTATGCAACCCTAGAGCAATACCCGCCCCGCGAGATCCTCCGTACAGTGGCCGTGAACGCATCCTTCCCAACGCTCGTAACGGCAGCCGTAATTCCCACGCTGCTGGCACACGGCGGACCCGCTCTGATCTTGACTATCTGTAGTTTGTCAGACCATGGACTGCCGCTGTTGTCCTTCTACGGCGCCAGCAAGGCCTACGACCACGCGCTTTCGCGGTCGGTGCACCGGGAGATGCGGCTTGAGGGGCGGGATCACCTAGTGGAGGTGATTGCGCATCGGATTGGGCTGGTGACCGAGACGCAGGGCGTGGAGTACAAGAAATATCTATTTGGGCCGTCGGCGACGGATGTGGCGAAGGCTATTTTGGCAAGGACAGGTATGAATGATTTGTGTGCTTCGCTTTCGGTGAATTTCTTCCATCGGTGTTTCGCTTTGGCCTGTGGGAAGATGGATAGAGATATCGCGTAGTTTCTCAAGTGTTGCTGACTGATAAGCGAGCAGGTTGTGGGAGAAAATCTGTCATTTCACATTGGGCCCATGGGTTACAACAAATCATGCTGGACTGCATCCCGGACTGGCAATCCGATATAATTTTCAACAATGTATTAAGAGATCTTAGGGTGGAATATAATTCAAAACAAGAGTAAATGCACCTAGATAACATACGATTCTGGAAATCGTGGTCAGTTGGGCGAACAATATCGTTGAAAGCCGCAACGATAGAGGCCAACTCCGAACATGTCAAGTAATATCCTGGATATTTGAACATTAATATGTAACCTCTGCTGATTCCCGAGCTCTCCTTGAGGTGCAAAACGACTTCTTCAGCCCGGGCGCCCAGCAATGGGTCTGTGTTTGTTCTATGCCGAGAACAGGGCGTTCGCATGAATGGGGAGTCTTGCGAATGCATTGATAAGATGTTATGTCTTGGCAAAAATGGGAAACAGTATAGAAGATATGAACGGCTCTCACTGCGGTAATATGAGGAGAAAGGCACTATATCGATACGTCTTTTCGCTTGAAGGAGTTGTCTTGACTTAGTTACCTATTCAACGTGTACTCAGACAAGTATTTGAGACCCAGTGACTTGATGAACTCAGGCTGACAGAACGGAGACAGGATAGTACCGTCTAAAGGTCAGCCGTCGTGTTCATAGGATTGTAATGCCAAGCTTGTACGCAGCGAGACTTTAATTCGTTTCAATCTGAATTAATTGTGGTAGGCTGGCTGACGGCTCATGTGGCATTATGCCTGGGCTGACTGTCATGATCCGCATATTTTGCTAGACTTAGGACGTTAGTTATAAGTTCCGTGTATGAGTCAGTTAGTGGCGTATGGAGCAGACTACTATATCAGAGAAGTTTGAGAAGATTGAATATTGCGGGACTTTTCGGCATTGGCTCTCCAGACACAAGTCGAGAGAACGCTTCGCTGGCCCCCGCGTCTTTCATCATGGAAGAGGGTAGAACAAAGAGTAGCTGAGACTTACTTTTGATCGAATGGTGTGATCACAGGATATCCACCGTAACTAGGTGCAGAGCGAGGGTAGATGTGTGAGGTTCTCGTTTGCTTCCAGATCCCCAAACAGTGGTCCTCATTCCTCCGGTTGAATCCGCCGCCTCTTCTCTCTCAAAGATTTTAGTTTCATCTTGTCCTCCTCAAACTTATTAACAAAAGCAGCCTGTTCAGCCTTCCTTTTCTCGCGGAGTTGGTACTTGTAAAAGTATTGGGTATCGTCCTTCTTTTTCTCTTGCCTGTCAAGCATCCTCTTCTTAGCTTCCTCAGCTTCCTGTATCCTCGCAGGCGCGACTCTGCCGCCTCCACGAGTAACCGTAACAAAGCCGTCCTCGTCCGGCTCATTCCGAATCATTCTAGCGATTTGGGCCGCCTCTGCCTCTTTGCGATTGTAGACAGCGAAATAAGCATCCACTGCGTCCTGTACCACGTTGATGTCAGGGTATGAAAGCTTGTTATGTGCCTTGAGCCATTGGGTGCCCAGTGACGGCGCTTTGTCGCCAATTCCGTCGCCCCAAATAGGATATTTCTTGGACTTCTGGAGCTTCCCAGCCGCCCTGAGGACAGAACTGACGCTCCTCTTGTCAGCCAGAAGAACAATCGCAGAGCCGCCGCTCTGATGTAGCTTTCTCGTCCATATTCTGGGAAGCTGAGCAGCCTCTTCCTCTTTGGCATGTGACTCCTCGTCTTGGTCTCTCTTCCTCTTCTTGAGCTGAGCGGCAAGTCTGGAGGCCTGGGCCGGCGCAATCGACAGTATTTGTGTCGCCTCATCCTCGAATATGATGCTTTCAAATCTACCAGCGCCCACTAGAGACGTAAATAGTGCTCGAAAGTGAGACTCGGTACTATCAACCGGGACGTTGACGAGCTTCAAGCTCCGTGCATCTTCTTGAGTTGTTTGCTGGGGTTTCTTCTGCAAAAAGATATGATGTATCGCAGAGGTTGGAAAGGATGATATTGGTGGAATTGAAACAGGAAGAGAAACAATATCTTCAGAGGTTGACGACATTGTACTTAGATCCGATAATAATTCGATGGGAGAATGAGTGGATCATGAGAAGTTCGACACGAGGAGCAGAGATATTAAGTAAGGAAAATTCAGACCCAGGGCCAGCGACACAGCGGAGAGCTCGGCATTAATTCGTGTAATTGCGAAATATCCCTTGCACGTGATTCCGTCCGTGCGCCTATCCTAGCTTCTCAGACCAGCTGTCCACGCCTCTGATTTCTGTCTGGCCTCGAGTTCGCGTCATGAAATGGAAGAACAACATGGCGGGAGCAAAAATGCTTGAGCGGAACGATTGCACTCCATGAGCACGGTCCAGACATTTGGTAATACACAACATGTCCCTAAGTCTCCGTATTCTCTCCTTCGAAGTGGACTGACGTGAGCCGGCTTACTACTACACTCGAATATCGTTTAGCCTCTAACAATTCTCTTTTTGCAACAACAGAATTTTAAGGCTACTAGACATGAGTCAATTGAGGAACCAAGATGTTCGGCAAGTCATTCAGACAAAGATTTAGAGGCATACCGCACAGGTATTTCTGTTCTTGGGTGGCACAGTTTTGAACGAAATCAAGCCCAGACCACGGCAGCTTTCAAATTCCAATGCTAGGGATGCCCTAGAACGCCATGGATCGACATAAAAGCGAGTGCCCAAATCGACAATAGGCTTGATTAGTGATGGTCTATATATATTCATGCTGGTTTGAATCGACACGATGATGGTATCAGGCTGCCGGTACTACGATCTCTATCTTTGTGTCGTTACCATTCGTTATTTTGGGGGGCCACCAGGGTAGACAGAATCACCTCAAAATGGGGCCCCATCCATCTAGGTAATTTCCTGATAGTCCCGATACGAGGAAGAACAGGGGTCGTCGAGCTATCCAAGTAGACGATTGGATATGTGTAGCTAGTGAACACTGGATCTCACGTCATCTAAATACCATTTACCTAACCCTCAATAACACCGAGGAACAGATATTCTTTGGTTAGAATATATCTCATCGATCATTGATGGTGGCGGTAGCTCATCCTCTACAGTGTCCTGGGATACACATTCATGTCAGTGAGCTGTTGAAGACCAAGATGATCCGTCACACGCAAGTAGCACCTGCGGAGAACGATCCAGTACGAAGCAGTCCAAGGTGGTACTTTGGGATGATCACGTGAATCATAAGGAGGGTGACATGAGCGGATCGGGTTCTGAAAAGTAGAACGATCAGTGATCTTGATTCTCAAAGGTTAATTTTGGATACACAAGCAAGTAATCGATCAAACAGCAGACAGAAGAAATGCCAAATCGATGAATTCATATCAGTCTTGCTATGATAGGAACATTGTGTATGCCCTTCACCGGCAGTCGTCGTCCAAGCAAGAAAATTACCGAGCATCGAAACATCGACTTGCCAGGTCACGCAGTACACTCCTGACGCAGTTTCCCAGCACAGCAGAACAAAAGAGTAGTGCAAGAAAAATCGATTGTCGTCCTAGCATACGAACTCCATCACTCCTCATCCGCATCTAGTGACATGCTAAGATGTTAGTTCGTCCCCGCCGAGTACCATGCGTCGTCATCTAGCCACACAATAAAACAGACAATAAAATAGCAGAAACAAAGAGATTGATAATGTTGCCATCATCCCTCCCAGCCCAGTCATCAATAGCACTCGACGACGTCACAGCGACAACACAACATTCCGCCAAGAATACCGCGGGTTCTTTTCTGCTACCGTAATGGTCCTTAGACACGTTGGAGGAGGTGTAGTACAAACATCCCAAAATTGAGCGCCAGTCGCAAAGACAGAACTCATGTGCCGATCATTCCCACAACAGCGAAGGCGGTGGTGATACATACGGAGATCCGCCTGTGTAGATACAACTTGCCAGAATCTCCAATACCCACAGCTCACACACGCATCCAAAGCCAAGTTCAGTTTCCCTTCAGATCAGCTAGTTCGGACGAGTTCATCGATCGACGCAGCGCCACGTTTTTACGAACAAGAGACGTCGACGCCGGCCTTAGAGTTCATGAGCAGGGCAACAATGAGACCATAGAGACCCAAGACTTCGGCGAAAATGAGAATCAGAATCATGCCGACGAAGAGGCGAGGTTGCTGGGCTGTTCCTCGAACACCTGCATCACCCACAATTCCAATGGCAAACCCTGCTGCCAGACCGGCCAAACCCACAGCGAGACCAGCACCGAGCTGAATGAAACCGGTGAACAAAGGTAACTGTTGCTTGAGGCCATCGGAGATCAGGACGGAAACAACCAAACCGTAGATACCGATAATACCAGCCATGATGACGGGGACGATGTCTATTCCATGTTAATTATATCCATCCATCGCTCTAGGCGTTCATCGCGAAAAAAGCAACGTACTCTTGACGATAAGATCGGGTCTGAGAACACCCATGGCGGCGATACCGACACCTGACTTGGCTGTGCCGTACGAAGCACCTAAGCACGTGAAGACAATGGCAGCTGTGCAACCCATCGCGCCAAAGAAAGGCTAGCAATCAACGTCTGAATGTCAGTACAATCGGTGGCTCGAAGAAACGACGCGATAGTAGTAGGTCGGCTGAGAGGGACTCGAATCCAAACGCTACCATAGCAAATAACTAACCGCGTAGACAGGGCTGTGAGAATTGTCAAGTTAGCCAACTGGTAAACACGACAATGGACAACTTGCTGCTGACACTGGCAGCAGTTCGCGTCGGTTTGGAGAGAGCTGGTTTCGCGCGATGGCGCAAATGGATAGGAGGTCAATTCTACATACCAAGCCTCGGTAAATGTTGTCGACATCTTGACGGTATTGGTCTTGGTGGCGATCCAGATGATGGATGGAGGACTGAAACGAAAACGACAAGTGCAACGGTGCGACGGTGCAACTGTGCGACGGAGCAAAGAGGAATAGGAGAACGGCTTGTATAAATTGACAGAGACACAGCAGTGATGAGCTGGTCCAAATCTAAGAAGGTCGGTGGGAAAGTCGGTGATGAGTGACGGTTGGGTAGGTCGAAACGCGGTATGGAGCACAGGTTTTGCTAGCTTGCGAAGGGGCGGCTGGCTCGGATGATTGCTTGATGTTGGCTGCTTTGTAGGCGAAGTAGGGAGCTGCAGAGGTCCCTGCTCCTGCGGAAGGCCACTGTTGAGGGTACGGTACGTATCGCTAACGGTTGGTGGATCACCTCTTCATACACGCGAGCACCTCATTCGTCTATTTGAGCTTGGAAGCATCGTCCAGCTGCACATGCGCCACTGCCAGCACGATCTGAGCGGAAAACTGGGGACGGATAAACTTGATACCGATGTTGGCCGCAATTACTTTGAGTGTTTGTACAGTGCCAAGTCTACGCATCGTTGGTGAAAATCACTGTGATGCTCCGTATCATTACCAAGAGTCTGAAAATATTCCACAGCAATATTGCGAATCGGTCTTGAGTCGCCTACTGTGTAGTCGTTGCGCATACACATATGTATCTACAGGGCGAGCCAAGGCAAGGAACCCTGTAGGCTGTCGGTATCGTCCATCTCCTTTTTGCGAGCAGGCTCTCATTGAAAATCGCCGCAATGTCTGAAACCACTGGTACGTCCTTGTCGGACTGAACATTGAACTGCTGAGCTCTTGCTAACCTGTGTCGCTCTTTCTAGCGTGGCCCCTTGCCGACGTAGGTGACGACGAACTGACATTTCTTCAAGAGTGATACTAATGGACCCATCTTAGGCCACACTTTCCCAAGAGCTCCTCGACCTCGTTCAACAAGCTAGTCACTACCGCCAACTGTACGTTCTTGACGCTCTATCCCGTCTAAGTGCGCTATGAATCAAAGCCGAATTGATTTTGATATCTCAGACAGGAAGAAAGGCGCCAACGAGGCGACGAAGACGCTCTCTCGAGGCGTTTCTGAGCTGATTGTCCTCGCGGCTGACTGTTCGCCGTTGGCGATTTTGCTTCACATCCCTATGCTGTGCGAAGATAAGGCTGTTCCCTATGTGGTAAGTGTTGGTCCACAATTTTTCATCTTCATGTTCTTAAAGCTAATAGGATCGTCTATTTAAAAGTATGTCCCGTCGAAAATCGCACTTGGGCGCGCGTGCGGTGTGAGCCGCGCTGTCATTGCCGTTTCCATCACGAGCAACGAGTCTTCGGAGCTGGCCAACCAGATTCAGGCTATCAAGGATAAAGTCGAACGGCTTGCTATCTAATATCACGAGCAATTCAACACGATACTTACGAGAGTCGCTTATCGATACGAATGCGGAGATATGAGAATGATAGGGCGGTGCTTCGGGCTATAAGAGGAGATCAAAAGTCCAACACCTGCGGAGATCAATGAGGACAAAGGGAAAACAGCTTCAGTGGCTTTATAGCTCAGGTTGCCTTTTGTCGGGGTAGATAGGGGGAGGATTTAATACTCCCTATATATATAGTTTACGTCCGGTGATACGATATTGCACCCTGGCGCCTACTATCATGTCTATCTCCATGGATTTATGATACAAGCCATTTATGCGGCAGCTAGACACAAAAGACATGAATTTCCGAGGCACAAAGCGGAAGCGTGTGATTATTGTTTCGTGAACTATCTCTCCGCCATACATGGGAATATACGGGCTATTAAAATGCTCAAATAACGAGTAGCGTCCGATAGTAGAGAAAAACTTGAAACATCGTCTCTTATCTCTATACACATATGTTCTTCTCAGCTGACCAGGTACTCACCACAAGCCGTTTCTAGCCCGGTTTGGGTTGACGAAGAAGCTAGAGGCAAGATTTCTCACGGCTTTCGTACGTTGACTATACGCTTGATCTCTTCAGTGAGTAGCTGAATCGCCCCCCACTCATTCGCGGTCAAATGGTTCAACTCAGGGTCTGATAACGCTTCCGATACAACTCTCAGTTCCTCTCTCTGCTTCGCTTTGCCTTTCCCGGAATTTGGTTAGGGCTTTCTCGAGTTTGAGCATGTAGATTGCCCACTCGGCCTGTGACTCCGATGATAGGTGGGGCGACCCTTTTATTTCCTCCTCGAGAGATTCCAGATTAAACTGCAGGCCAATTTCAGGTATAGCCTTTTCATGTTAGTGAGATGCAAGTATGCAAATAGAGAAGTCACTGTACCTCCCAGGGTATTGTGTCTAGTATTTTCCATCGTGTATCCGCACCGGTACTCTATATGCCTCCTTGTACGCGTTTGCTTCTATCGTCGTCGGTTAAAACCAACTTTCGCAAGTCACCAGTCGACCATTCCGGACTCGTCTCGGGATTTTCGTTCAATTTTTCGATTTCTCGATCTGTGGGTTGGCTAGTACTTGGCGTACCATCAAGCCTAAGAGACTCTGGGTGTGGCGAGGAGGCTTTTGAGTCATTGTTGCTGCCATTATCCACATCACTTAGATGAATGACCCAACAGGTCGGGCATGGACGATGCTGGGAATGAAAGAAATACAAGCAAGTAGGCCAACTAAGACTTCGTTCCTCATGATGGAGGTTGGCAAAGTTTTGAGGGGATGGCCGGCGTGAATCAATGGAATTCAAGTGTAAACTGGATTGAGTTCGAGATATTGGAGACGCTGGGGACTGGCCATCGAAGAGATGCAAATGGAGGTGAAGAAAGAGGGAAGACAAGACCTTGGGGGCAGAGCCTGTCCGTCGTAAAGGTTCTTAAGAATTGTTACTGTATTTATGGTAAACGGCCCAGTCTTGTCAGACCCATCAAAGCCCACGCCATTTGCGCAGGGACACAGGGAAAGGCAGCACCAATGTTTCTCACCTTCTCTCGAAAGCCATCAAGGATATGCAAGACTGACCTGCAATTCAAGGCCTTGCGAGCACATAGTACTTATGGGCACTTGTTGAGTCTAGGCCAAGAACCCGCCGAGTTCCTCGTCTAGTAAGCACATGTTGGCCAAGTTACATCAACAGGATTGATTTTAGGATCAATTCCACCCAGCTTCCGGAGATTCTTGTAGAAGGCAGGCGACGATAGCATACATTCCACGTTGACCGTCCGGTAGGACGCACCCCTTCCTAGAACATGGCGTGGTTTTACTGGCTCAGGCCCCGCGAACAAGGGACTTTGGCAGTCGAAAACCCATCTGTCCCGGGAGGGTGTGCATCCTACTCGACGTTCGGTTATGGTGGTAAGGAAGTACTAGTGTAAGAATGAATAGTCTTCAGCGTTATAAAGGGTCAAATCAATAGTGTGCATTCGTGTAGACCTGTATGGGGTAACCAAATGGCGTTGTTATTACGCAAGGAAGAAGAGGAAGCAAACCAAGGTCCTGGCTGTTTAACAAACCACCAGTAACTCACATGGTGCAGATGTGCGGGGACCCCTGTACGTACAAAACAGGGATTAAAATTACAGCAGCAACCACAGTAGCCCCCCCCCCCAAAAGCAGCAACCAGGTTCTAACAGGCCACCCATCAGTATGGTGCAATCATGCTATCATACTGTGTACAGTACCGTATACTCATCAGCGACATCGATAGAAGGCGCAAAGGCATAACGTCCCAATTTACATCCCATTCTCTATCCATTGATGCGAATACATAGTGCAAATTGTAGATGATCGTGTTGTCTTAAATACGACTAGAACCACGTAGCGCTGCTAGCATATTCATTCAAACAGAGGATGCATCGATCGGAAGTAGCCAGACCAGGTACGATGCAACCACTCAGGCCCAGATCAGCAGTTCTCTCCGGATTCTTGATAATCTGTATTCTCTAAATGTTGTTAACCCTCTACTATGGGTGGTTGCAGATTAAAATACCCTGATCAGGTAATAGCGCTAGCAAGGGAAGGAGCGGTAAGGTGAGGGTACGACGGTACTTGCGCGCGTACCAATCGAATTCTCTATTAAAAAAATAGAAAAAGATAAAAGCCAGAGCGGCAGGAAAACACCCGGAGCAATTTGTATCAACACTCTCTAGCAACTACAGTTAAGCACATCAATCACAATGTCACGACAGGCGAGTTTATTCCCTACTTTCATTGCTTGCAATCAGTAACTCCAAAAGCAATTTGGTGGCAATGCCAAGGACGATACGGCTGCTTCGGCCGGTTCTGCTCTCCCGCTTGAAGTTCTCTTGCTCGAATTTCAATTGGCTAGAAAATCCCCCACATGGCTTGCCGTCCGACGGCAAGGCCCCCTGTCGCGACTTCATGCAGGCTTTTTACTTGTGTCTGACCATAGTAGAAGGGTTCGAAGCCGTAGGCACTCGAACGGACGGGTCGATTACCCGTTAGAAGGCTCGCTAAACGAGGCATATTCTGCGGATCCACGCCCCTTCCTGCTAAGGGGAGGATGGCGTACCAGGGCGAGGTCCCCATGATTACCAGGAAGCAGGGTGGCAACCAGGCCAGTCCTGCACGGACCAGGCCTGCCAGTCCTGGGATTTGAGGACTCACTGGTGGTAGGTGCGCTGCAGTAGCTGAGTACGTACCTAAGTTGTGCACCAGTCCTGCACGAACCAGGCCAGTCAGTCCAGGCCAGTCCCGAGGCTGCAGGACTGGTACCGGGCCAGGCCTTGGTTGGGCAGGACTGACTGGCCTGGTTACCACCCTGCCAGGAAGGATAATACAGACTGGTACGAATGTAAGGTTCGAACGGTCGGTTTTCCTTGGCCCTGATTGATTTTCTGGAGCGGATCTCTGCGCCGTACTGTGCCATGCAGCCCTGTTTGCAGCTTTGGGAAGCCGGATTCCGGGGGATGATTTGCCATGCACCAGCAGTGACTTCGGAATGTGTCACATTCTGAATTCATTGCGCGTTGCGATGAATCCAGTATCTAAATACCATGCAACAACAATCGTCGTGGGGGTCTACTCGTGTTACCGGTATGGGCCTCTGCTCCAGAATCCTCTCGTACTGTGTAGTCGAGTGAGGTGGGGAGGTTCCGTACAGGACGTGACCACGATTGCTTCCTTGCTCATGCTTCCTTGGTCCAACTCAATTAGAAGAGGAAAGAAGTTTCAGCTACGAACATGCAACAAGAAGCGAACATATCCAATCACGAAGGCACATTGATTTGAACCATACATCTACTGTGTACTGTGTAAGCATCTGTCTTGATATCCGTCTGATCAGCGGTCCACTGCGTTTATAACTGGATATTTCAAGATCAGGGGTTTTTAGACCTCCGTCCCATGAGGGCGGTAGGTGCAAGGTGAAACCACTTTCTACAAAATCTATTCGAAACCAGGAACAGCTTCACGACCACATCGATAAGAATCAGGACCTTGAGCAGCTTACACTACAGCATGCGCTAATCAATTATGCCTATTCAGAACTTCTGATCAGAAAGGAGGTTGTATCAAAGCCACGGGAAATCAAAGACAAGATGGATCGGCCCTTTCCAAGTCTACGAATAGCTGCTCCACCTGGGATAATCCCATCACCATCACCATCACCATCACCACCACCACCACATCATTAAAACAAGACCCGTAGTGTAGATGGTGCAATAAAATGAGCTGATCGAATCTGTCTACTCGGATTTTGAAATGAAGTTGTTGTCGTTGTTGTTCTTGTGAAGTCGTTCCTAATTTTATGTAAGATAGCTTTTAGTCCACTTTGCACCTACCGCCCTCGTAATAGGGCGGTCCACAATAAAATCCCATTTTCCAAGTATTCCAGCCATAGACATAGTAGACAGACAGCCGATGAGGCTTTACTTGTGGACCGTGGTTGTTGAGTTGCGCACGAGTATTGCGGTGTTAGCTACTGTGGCATCGCAAGCTCAAATATTCGGAGGTGCATCTGTATCAAGCATCGGCGCCTTGTGTAACGGAATCGCTGTTGTGTCTATCTCAGCTATTCTTGTCCCCTCCAACACTTGGGTGATGTGACCAGGCTGCGACTTGATACTCGTGAAACCATCTACAGTAGCCCCTCCAAACCGCAATTGGTGATTCTTTCGTGAAGTCAATTTTTCATTGTGAGTTCCATACGATCTGAATTTTCTCTCCAAACTTGTTGTTATTGTCGGCGGTAGTGTTGGTCTTTGATAGTTGACCGTACCAGCAATCATCATGTCATAGCCAGCCGTTAGGAAATGTTGGGCAGCGGTCTTCCTTGGATTACCATGAACACAAATTGCGTCACTGCTACTTCCTAAAGGCGACCATAACCAACAAAACACCACCACAGCGCGTGTGTGCAACATCCTATTAGACCTAGATAAAACCTAATCGTCATTTGAATCTACCTATGATAAACAATAAAGCTTTTGTGTTAAGACTATACCTGTGGCCTACACAACTGCTCGACGCACCACAGAGATCAGAACACAACAAACTTACAGGGGTCCCTCGATGTGTCCATAGCACAGACGCCGACGGCGACACGAGCGACGAGAAAGCAAGATGCCTCCCTCTCTTGCGCGCAAGCTGCTCATCTGCGCAGCGGTTGATGGGCTTATCGTTCAGCCACTCACGTCGCGAAATGGTCACGCCACCCAGCAACAGCAACAACAAATTCCACCAAGGCCGCTGCGCATCCGATATCGCGATGCGATCGTGTCGAGTCTGAGCGCTTTGCCTGCTGATGCGGGGTCTGGCTTCGAGGCGTTTGGTGTCATTGGTACGTGACAAGTGTTCTCCGGCCTCTTGTGCTTCTTAAGCGAAAGAGGATGTTCATTTCAGGGAACGAAGCGGCGTGAACGCAAGGGCGGCCCAAGAGGAATCAGAACATGTCAACCTAACTAATATTGTCTATAGGTCTCTTTACTGTCGCGCGCCTTTCTTACCTGATCACCATCACAGGGCGCCAAGAAGTGGCGCAAATTCGCGGGTATCCGGTCTATGTTGTTACCGAAGTTGCACTGATTCCTTGTACATCGCACGCTGAAGCTCAGGCCGCCGTTTCACACACAACCACCCGACTTCAAGAGCAAAGACGAGATGGCAGAAAATTGCCCAATCCAGAGAACGGCGCTAAGGGGAACAACGTAGCAGAGGGGGCTGATGTCGACGATAAGACTGCGTCTCCTAGCAGCGGATCCGAGATAGAAGGCGAGGGAAACACGAATGATGCTTCGGGTAGTATCGACGAGATACAGAGTGATCGGGATAGCTTGGACGAAGATGCGACCGATAAGAAGGGCAGCCAGGCCCGGCGAAGCTCTATTGCCGAGGATGTGATTAAACGTCGAGGAGGTTATGGCCGCTTTGCTCAGCGATGGTTTGGGAACAGAACTTGGGTTTCTGGAGGGAAAATTTCTGAGGCGACAAAGGAAGAAGAAGCAGTAGAAGAGGAGGATAAGAAGTTGAGCGGTTCTGTAGTGGCCGAGACTACTAATGCGGGGGTCTCCACGGCTGTCTCTACAGGAGAAAGTCTGCTGCCTAAACTGCTCCGTATGGCCCATATTTGGTTCGGGAGTAGTCGCAGCTTTTATTTCTCTTATGACATGGATATCACGCGCAGCCTACACAATACGTGTACTTATTCCAATACTCAGGCCCCTGATACTCCACTCCACCGTCGCGCCGACGCCCTCTTCTTTTGGAATCGCCATCTCCTGCAACCCATTGCCGACGCGGGCGAGGATGCTTTCATACTGCCGATCATGCAAGGTTTCGTAGGGCAGCGCACCTTTGCGGTGGACAGAAATCCACCTCAGGCAACTGGCGACCTAGACTCCATGGAACTCGCCGACTTGCCAACTGAAGGAGAACAGTGCTCTCAGCTAGAAGAAGATTTAGCAGCAGATACAGCGGCTCATCGAAAGGGAGAGAAAGAGTTCTCGATTACAGTCATCTCCCGACGATCTGTCCAACGTGCTGGTTTGCGCTACCTAAGGCGCGGTATTGATGACCATGGTTTCGCTGCCAACGGAGTTGAGACGGAGCAGCTGTTGAGCACACCGGATTGGAACGGCCGTGTCCACAGTGTTGTTCAGGCCCGCGGGAGCATACCCCTTTTCTTCACACAAACTCCATACTCGCTGAAGCCTACGCCCGTACTGCAGCATTCGGAAGAGACAAATCTGCGCGCCTTCACTCGGCACTTCGAGCAGATGCGCCAGCGGTATGGCGCCTTGCAGATTGTCAATCTGGTCGAGAAGCATGGCGTTGAAGCCGTCGTTGGTGATGCCTACGCGAGTACCGTGGTCAAGTACAACGACGGCTGTTCTTCTCACCATGGCGACGAATCCAAGTGTCTCAAGTTCGAGTGGTTCGACTTCCATGCCGCATGTCGCGGAATGAAGTTTGAGAATGTGAGCCTGCTCCTCGACACCATGGCCCCCTTGTTGGACGACTGGGGCAGCACTATGGAAGAGAATGGTCAGATTTTGCGACGTCAGAAGGGTGTGTTACGCACAAATTGCATGGACTGTCTCGACCGCACCAACGTGTGCCAGAGCAGTTTTGCCAAGTACGCGCTTGACATGCAACTGCGAGAGGAGGGATTCGATGCCAGTGCTCAGAAGGATCAGACTACAGCGTGGTTTAACACATTATGGGCGGACAATGGTGACGCTATAAGCAAGCAATACGCTAGCACAGCAGCTATGAAGGGTGATTACACTCGGACCCGAAAGAGAGATTACAGAGGCATGGTGAACGATTTGGGACTCTCGCTATCTCGTTTCTACAACGGGTAAGTGTCTTGCTTTGATATTGAGTATCTCTCTCTTCTCAGCGCATTGAGATGGCTAACAAGTTCCGCGCTAGCATGGTGAACGACTACTTTTCTCAAGCTGCAATAGATTTCCTCCTCGGCAACGTGACATCCCTGGTATTTGAGGAATTCGAGGCAAATATGATGACAAAAGACCCAGCAGTCTCCATGGCGCAGATGCGCGAGCTGGCCATCGAGACCTCCCACAAGATTGCAGTCGAGGATGACAAAGAGGATTTCATAGGTGGATGGACCTTGCTCAGCCCTCGTGGTGGTAGCGACTTTTCCACCATTAACTCTTCCTCTGTCAATAGCAATAAAGACAACAAAGGCAACACTGCCACTGCCGATCTAGCAATAAGAAGCGCACCCCTTGAGGAAGTCGTCCTGCTTCTGACTGACGTGGCGCTTTACCTCTGCCGCTTCGACTGGAAACTCGACAAAGTATCGTCCTTCGAGCGCGTCGCTCTTGACCATATCGTCGGTATTCACGTGGGTACCTACATCACCTCGACTATTTCGCCCGCCGAAGCCGACGAGTCTAAAAACGTGGGGCTCGTCGTTACCTACGAGCCGGGCAAGAACGACATCAAGCGCATCAACACGCGTTCTCTCACGAGCGTCTCCACCGAGACCACTGGCAGCATCAGCGGCGGCGGCGGCGGCGGTGGTGGCGGTGGTGTAGGCGGCATACTGGCGCCTATTTTCGGAGGTAGAGGCTCAGGTAGCACAGCCAAGAAGCAACAGGATCAAAAAGCGATCAAACAGAAAAGAATCGCCCTCAAGGCTCTATACGCGCACAGTTCGATTTCGGATGCGAGGGCGCGGGCTAATGCCTCGAAGAAGTTGACTGAGAAGGAGGAGATTGATGTGCTGGCTTCGGAAATCGAGAGGTTGGTCTTGCTGAGCCGAAGGGAGATGGGTATCAAGGGTAATGAGGGGAAAAGGGAGGAGGGAAAGGGGCACGGGGATGGAGAAGGTAGAGATGGCATTATAGAGAGAGGGGATATTATATCGCTGGCGCAGGCCAAGAAGAATACAGGGTTGTTGGAGCAGTTGGGTCATAGCCTTATGAAGCTCGTCTGGGCTTAGATTCGTTGGTAGAGATGGCGGTTCGCCCTAGATTTCTAGGTCGAGGACGTCTTGGATGACAGAACGTGCACTTTTGGTGTATAATATCACGTCTTTCCCTTACCTAAGGTTATGCTAGCTTCTAGGCGCGTATTTTTGAATTAAAACATGTTTGATGCGCGGTAGGGATAGTAGCCGTCCATCAAAGTGCAATGATGATATGGCTCCAAGAGATACACGTTTCGCCACCTAGACATCACCCTATTCCCAGCGAGCAGGTCAGTCCGTCGCAACTTGGTTTGGGTTGGCTGAGCGTAATATTTCTGAATATGTGAGATATTACGACTCCGGGGTCACACCTCTGCCTTGACTTACCCAAGTTCTGGGCCACAGCGTCCCTCATGGACTAATGGTCCGACGGATCCAACGGGAGGCCGGGAGACTATGGTCACATCTAATACATCATGTCGAATTACCAAACTGGACAAGTGAAACGTCACTGTTGGAGGGGCTCGTATCACAAATTCGTCTTCATCATTCGGAAACCACCGCTGCCAAAACAGTCGAACGGGTCAAGACTCTTGATGAGTTTCAGCAGTCAAACCCCGAACAGATAGAACATACATCAGTACGAGGCCCTCTGATATGGCTACCATCGTTTTATTTCCAGAATGCCCTTGTCACACCGTCTCAGTGCCCACTTTCAGTCGCAAGAAGGGGTAATTTTTGATTTTGTCGAGGGGGGGTGGGGGGTAGAGCATCTTGGTCGTGGGCATGTTCTTGTTAGAAGTGTCACTCTCACACCTCGGTTCGAGCTGCAAGAGAATAGTAAAGCTATCCTGCCTCAGTCATGAAAAATGATGCTCTATGAGTTTGACAGAGTTGAGCTGCTTCCACTACTCATGTCCTCTTCAAAAGTTGGCTGAACGCGTCTCTACCTACGCACACATAGACCATTTCTGTGAAAAGCATACCACAGAGCTGAGAACAAATGCTTCGTACAGATATGAAGCGTTCCTTACTATTCGTTTCTCCTATATTGAGTGATATGTAACACCACCAAGCGCGATCGTGGGAGGATAGGAGCGGGCTGAACCTCGTTCTCTTAAGTTTGACATTGTCTGATAAGAGTGCGATGGTAAATGGAGGTTTCGTCGGATTTCTATGAATGGATAGACAGATAATAATTTGACCAACAAAGCTTGTATTGGGGTTGTGGAAAAGTCCATGTTGGTGGAGTGAACTATCATACAAGGTCAATAGCTGCAATAATACCATTGTATGTAGTGTGGTCTTAGAGCCTGCTTCTCTAGCACCAAACAATACACCACCCGATTTGTTATGACGATATTTTGATCAAGCGGACTTCTCACAAAAATAGGCTCATGCTTGGAAAAAGTCAAAACGAATGCGCTCGGTGATAGAATACAATATTTTGGGCGTTCATGTTGAAATGGTCAACTGTGGAACACATCAGTTGCATTGATACAACCCAAAGTCAGAGAGATATCGACCGATGACTCATCTATACGATGCTAATACTAAGCGATCCCAGTGCTGACAGTGGTGAAAGCAATCATAGTGAGGAATTTTTGATGGTCGATGACATCAACTCGTGGGAACCCGGGAAGCGACAGGTACGTCAAGAACTTTATTTCTTCTTGTGACAGTCCTAGGTTTGCCTTCGGCGTTACTGTTGGTGTCTATTTTGCTTTTGCTTGTTGTTCATTACTGCTGTAGTGATTCGCTCATCGGTCGTGGGGAAGCGACTATTGAGAATTATGCATACGTTCGCTCCTTCCCTGGCTCAACATAAGTGGTCGTGAATGCCTTTCTCTTTCGAAACTCTGCCGGCATCTTGAAGTAGAGTACGTATGGCTGGCCCCATTTATCCTTTCTTGTTTCCGAATCACCTTTCGGGTCGCAGTTTCCCAGATGATTATGCTCGATACAGTGAGACTTCTACACAGTAGGAGTGTAACCGTGTGGAATTTCATGTTCTGATCTTAGAATCATTCTATCCTATCTATGATATTGAGTCTGTGTTACTCATCATCTAACCCAAGAGCCCCTTACCCCAGTCCGTGCTTTTCTAATCTAATTTTACCGATTCTATTCCATCCCATCTATAAGCAAAAGCCGAACCAACCCGTTCACTCGTTTTCAGCCCAAACCAAAACGACAATGCCTACTGGCCAGAGGCGTAAGACGTATAGCCCAGGCTCGTCACCCCCACAGCCATTCGGCCGGAGACACCAGAAGCAGCTGTGCAAAGGACCGCAGAATCAGCAGTCGATTCGCCAACGCTTCCTTTCTTCTATGGATGACAGTGACGATGAAGTGTCTGGACAGCCAATTTTCCCGAAACCAAAACGGAAGCCCGCTAGGTTTGCGAGATACAGCCAATTCATGCCCAGTCGTCATGGCAGGCACAACCGCTCCTACGACGAAGGCCGAGCTCACTGCCATCGTCGCCATGATATGTATCAGCCGGAATCGTTGTCCATGCGGGTCATTACTGGTCAGTTGCCGATTCCATCAAATCCTTCCTCCAATGCCGGTATACTTCGTTTCATCTAATGCCACATCACGAATGCACCTATAGAAGATTACGAAAATCTGCGCCTATCTCTTTACTCCAAAGCGACAGCTCGACTCGAGACAGCCAACCAAAAGATGGTGCAAGAGACATTTGCCGAGATCAATGGCAACATGACGGCTGTCTCCCATGCTCATCAGCAGCTTGACAATCTAACCGAGTCTGCGCTTGAAGAGAAAGTTATAAAGTATTGCAAGGTGACGGAAGACAGTGGCTTCGGCCAGGATACCAATATGGCAGATGTAATCCAGAATTTCGAGGGACAACTCAAGGCCAAGACAGCTGAGATTGACAACCTCTGGACGGCTTAGGAAGAG
>JAOYMO020246598.1:0-30008 GCA_025802455.2 Iodosphaeria phyllophila | reverse complement strand
AACGTTGCATGAAGCTTCGGCTATATTGTGTTGTAGATAAATCTCATAAAAGAGTGAGCCGGAAAAGGTAAGCTACTCATTATCTCCAGGTACAAGCACACGCGGCATGGCCGTGTTATCGAAGGCCCTAGCTCATGTGCTAGACAATTTTCCCTCTTCTACCCCGACAACAGGACATCATACTCCATTTATATTTCCGTCACGCAAGCTTTATCTGATCAGTATACTAGCAAGCTTGATGAACTAGCACAAGAAGTCCGAAGCATTAAGCAGAGCGTAGGCGGCAGCACCGCAGGCCAATCAACCATCACGAACCCCCTTCCCAGCATCGTCAGCGCGTTTCCTATAAAGGAGATTGATCCTCGGTCTATCCCCTTCCCAACCACCGAAGATGGCTGTCTGGCTACATCCCATCGTAGGACCGACTTGACGTCGCCAGCTACGCAAACTTCAACAGCCGCAACTTCGAGTGTACCAGATGTTAGACCCAGTCTTCCACGGGCCCTTAACTCTCAACCCTTCACAGGGGAAGACATTGACTTTTACTTTCGAATGTAAACATCTTCTCTCTTCCCGTCCTAACCAGACGTTTGTTAAACTTAGGAAAACGCAGGTATTTCCAACACTTTCACCCACACCAGCCAGTCGTAAAGGAAAGGGATCCGAACAAATGCTACGAAGCGAGCAGCGTCTTATTCTGGACAATAATCATGATAGCCTGTCGTCGCTATGCGCGAGCTCCTGACAACTTAAGCTTTCTCTCAGATGCAGTCCGCAAGGAGCTGTTCTCAACCCTCGCCACTTTCCCGCTGACCATATATGGCATCAATGCCCTCATCTTGATTTGTACCTGGGCGCATCCAGGCGTCCGCCTGGCCAGTGATCCCACGTACATGTTTTCTGGATCAACCTTGGCTGCATGTCTGACTCTAGGTATCCACACAGGCAAGGGACGCAGCAAAGAGTTTGGTTTTGGTGTGATTAAGAATGATTTCTCGGATGAGGAGGCTGTTTATACTTGGGTGGGGTACAATATTGTTGCACAAAGGTCTTTATTCTGTCTTTGAAAGGAAAGTATAGCTGCTAAACAGTCCTGCAGAACATCGACATTCCTAGGCCTGCCACCTTCGACCGGTCTCTTCAATAAAACCATCCAGAACGTCATTGACGGCAAGACCCCATTTCCGATCCCATCAAACTTCCGTGTTGCGCTCGAGTGTCAAAAGTTCTGCAATCGTTTAGAAAGGGTGATGCAGGCTGTGATGGAGGAGACATCCGGAGTGTCTGGGTTTCTTGTCCAACAGATGGAGGACGAATTCAACGTTCTCCAGGGATGTATTTTATCTGGACCCGCAGGTTTGTGCTCAAAACTGCCATGACGAAAGGGATTTGTGTTAACGTCAAGGAGATGACCTCGACCGCTTCAACGCCTTGCTTGTTCAGCTTGAAATCAAGGTCCGTCTGAGATTTTCCATCATTGAAATCGTGTGTACTGACCATCCCTTAGGCGTACTACTTCATCCCATTGCCAGGCTACAATCCCGAAGCCGTGAAACGGGACATCCTCCGCGCATTCAACACAGCCCAAACCGTCATCCGCGCCGCTTCAGAACTAGACCAAGCCCGCAACTTCCTCCACCACGTCCCTCACTTCTATCTCCGCAGCATCATCCTCGCCACCACTGTGGTCTTCAAAATCATGCGCTCCTCCTACATCCATTTCCTCGACCACCAGGAAGTCGAGCAACTCATCAAAGTAGACATAGCCTTGCTAAACCGCATCTCGGTCAGCGATGGAGACCTACCGATGCGGCTGGCCAACATGGTCAGCTCGACGTGGAGCCCACTCGGCGAAGAGCAGTGGCATGTCGAGCCGGTGTCGACTTTTTCGCGCCGATTGGGTGCGAGCGTGACGCTGGATTGCATGTTGAGGTGGAGGGGCGAGCTGAATAATATGAGGCCTAAGGATAGGACGGCTAGTACGACAGGTGCTCTGGCTGCTGCGGGAGATTCTGCTATGGCGACAGCAATGGGAGCGGCAGCTACGCCTCAGGGCGCTAGTTCGGGTCAGGGATTGGGGATTGGGGGTGATATTGGTACGGCGGTGATTGGTTGGAGTTTTATGGAGGATTTTGATTGGATTGTTGAGCCCTCGTGGATTACGAGTATGGAGCAGGTGTAGAAATTGAAAGAATATCCTGCTCTGAACGGATATATCGTACACGTTTTCTTCTTGTTCCTCCTTCTCTGTTGCTATGGCATGTCTATAAAATGAGCTCCCGCTTGAATGTTTTTCATCTAGACACTGATGCCAGATTAATGCAAATACTGCTTGCAGCAGTGTTGGTACTCGGGCCGTTGTATCATTCACAAAGCATCGATCTCGCTAAGATTGTACATTTTGGAGCTGGATCATGGAACAGGCACCATCCCATGGGCAGCCGGCTTCCGTAGATAGTTATGTAACCATTAAGCCCGTAGCGTTCCATGAAGATCTTCAATCTTCATCATCGTCATCTAGCCAGTCGAATACACACTGGTTCCACACCAATTATGTTCCCATCAAAGTGATCACTTCATTTGAATATCAACATAGATCCATCTAGATAATATCTGCTTTGTGGCTGGGTCAAACACGCAAATTGATGTACATTCATGATACCGGTATGGTTGTCGCGAGCAAGTTTAAACAACCCCCTTTCCCCGTCTCAAGCCTTCTAAATATTGGCACCGCAGAGTTGTCTACCCTCAATCCCGCCCCTTCCGACCGGTTCGAAATTACCCATCGGCCAACAAATCACCTCGCCAATACTAAATCATGGGTACCAGTCTATTAAATGTATGTTCAGATGTTTTCTTGGATTGGACAAGCAACTTTCGTCGACCTCGTCGCTAATAATCTATAGGGGGAGCTTGGTACCTAGCGGACCTGCTTGTTTTGGCTTCAATCTGAATTTCTAAATGTTGTTGCCAAGAAGTCACGATGAGGCTTTTGTGTTGGCTCACGATGCAAGACAAGAGGCTCTTGAAGTTGCGCATCGATTTTTTTCAGCACCATGCTATCCAATTCTACGCATCACTTTGAGCGAGACTTTCAGGGACCACAAGTGCCACATGGAATCCCGGCAGCGAACTCCGGCACGGCAACGTCGATTCCGCAGCACCAATAACAGTGATTGAATTGAAAGAACGAATGCCGAGTCAGCGCCCTGCCAGAGCATGGGACGCGCTCTCCAATGAATTTCCGCGGCTAGGTACTGGAGGTACATAGTAAGCACAACCACCGCGGTGAAGCCTCCCACGGCACTTCGATTGGGAATAGCGAATTATAGCCGCAAGCTGGCATCAAATCCATCAATCGCACGACAGTCGCAATGCGTCGCAGACCTGGCGGTATTTCCTCAACCCGCTGTCATTCCTTCATCCATTCATTAGCGTCTATAACCATCGAACGGGATAATCGTCGACTGGTATGGCGCCCCGATGTGCGCTCGCCCAGCTGAGCCGTGGTTTCATCGTCATTTTGGTTCTTTTCTCGGTCACTTGCCTGGGTGCGCATGCAAGTGCAGCCTTCCCCCCCTCGGTCAACCCTGATGGCGATCCCGAACTTGTGAGACTAGGAGAGAGGGGTACTGCAACGTTGAGCGCCGTCAATGAAGAACCAACATCTTGTCCCGATTATGCTCGCTTTGCATCAAAATGGCATGCGCCGGGCTCAAGCGGAGCTTACAATCTTTCATACATGCGACCGGCCGAGGCCTGTCGAACATTAAAGAGCGATGAGGTGGAGTTGGCGATCGACCGGCTACGAACCCGGATCATTGACCCGGATGTGATGCGTTTATTTGAAAACTCGCTCCCCAACACGCTTGATACCATGGTGAGCTGGCGTGGTGCAGCGAGCAACAACAGCGAGGAGGAACTGGCATATTTGATCACGGGCGACATTAACGCTATGTGGTTACGGGACAGTGCTGCTCAGCTCTCTTCTTACAAAACGATCCTGATGGGCCTCAAGAACAAACTCTCCAGCACATTCAGAGGTGTTATCAACCTCCAGGCCCGCTATATCGTGCTTGAACCTTATTGCAATGCATTCCTCCCGCCAACCGAAGCGGGTATGGAAGCGTCCCGCAACTATGCTCCATATAAAGTCACGCCCCAGTACGATCTTAACCTCGTGTGGACATGCAATTTCAAGTTGGACAGTTTAGCCTCGTTCCTCATGCTCAGCTATGATTACCATTTAGCCACACATGACACAGCTTTCTTTGGCAACTTCCAGTGGCTGTATGCAGTGCAAAGCATATTGCGTGTCTCTCGTGAGTTGCAGAAGGGAACTTATACTGCGGATGGCGAATGGTATCGCTACGAGTACACATTTCAGTCTCAGACGTACACCGCAGCTGGCACGCTTGGGAACGGCGGTTTCACAAACCCGGTCAATTACACCGGTCTCATTCGCTCTCCGTTCCGGCCCAGTGACGACGCTGTCATCTACGACTTCCATATTCCGGCCAACATGATGATGGCTGTATATCTAGAACGCACAGCCGACATTGTCGCCCAGCTCCCGACGTCTGAAAAGAAGCCAGAGACGCTTGAGCAGGAGCTTCGCGATTTAGCTGCTGAAGTGCGCGCTGCCATCGAACATTGGGGTATCGTCACCGGTCCTAATGGAAAGAAGATGTACGCATATGAAGTCGATGGTTACGGTGGTCGCAATCTCATGGATGATGCAAACGTGCCAAGTCTCCTTGCGGCACCGCTTTTGGACTATGTTAATAAAACCAACCCCGTTTATGTGGCAACCAGGGACTTTGTACTCTCACGCCGCAATCCATGGTGGGCGTCTGGCCGCGTGCTAAGTGCCGTGGGCAGTGGTCATATCAAACCGAATGCTGCTTGGCCCATGGCGTCCATGGTCCGTGGCATGACCGCCCTGATGGAGCCCGTTGAGCCCTTCGAGGTCATAGAGGCTGTTCGCCAGGTCTTGACAAGCACTGATGGGTTGGGTCTTATTCATGAGAGCGTCAACTCTGCTAATCAAGCAGATTTCACTCGACCGTGGTAGGTTTCAAGGCATCCATGTAAAGGCCAATGCAATTGCTAACACCATCATCCCAGGTTTGGTTGGGTCAACGGTCTCTTTGGTCAACTGATTCTCATGACTGAGCAGTATGCGCCTGAGTTGTTGGAGGTGAGCTATCAACCCGTGTTCAAGTGACATCTGCAAGGTGACTCAAGCTGGGCATGGTGTTCGGCGTGAAGCTGATACATCTCATGCAATAGAAACTGTCCAAAAATCCCGAAATATAGTAGACGTTGCTCATGACAGGGTGTTACCAGCGCTGGGTCACTGTTTTCTGGCGTTTTGGATCCGGAGTTCTGGGAGTAAGGAAAGGATGCATGATAAGCTTGCGGAGCATTCATACGGATAAGATTCACGGTGATCAATATTCTTTGGCGAGAAAGAAGACGAGCAATAGTATAGTTTCATATTATATCGATACGAAATCGTTAAGCATTTTTCCGGCGTAGGACGAGCATTCTATTATCCGCTCTAACTAGACCGCATGCTCTTTCTTTGGTTCGTTTTGGCGTTACGACTGCGCTCTCATTTTGTCGATGGACGAGTTGCCCTCTTTTGCTCTGCCTTGTCGTTTTTGAAATATCCTGTAAACCGGGTTGTACTTCTGACATGGACGCTGCAAATTCCACCCGAACTGGGGTTGCAACACAGGTCTTGAACTTCTTATCAGTCTCTCAAATTCGCAGGCTTCCATCTATCGCTATTTTACGCTAGTAGTGGAAGGAACCTTGCGTTATACTCCCCACCGGTATCGGCTGCTGCCCCTTGAGATGATCTTTACAGAGGCACAGTCCATACGTGTCGCGATTGTTTTTTTTTTTTTCCAGCTTTTACGCATCTTTAAAACAGCGGCATGCCAGTGTGACGTCTTCACGAAGTACATGATAGCTGGAGGCGATGATTCGTGGCTGCTTGTTCACTCAGTGTCTGCCAGTAGAGATGTGATAAAGTTGACTTTGGCAGCATGATGGTACCTACCGTAGTGCAAGAGAGGAGCGTCTCAAGGCCTGCTGGATGGGTGAGTGGCCGGCAGGCAAGCCAGGGAAGTCATGTGCTGTGCAGGAGGAAAAGCCGAAAAGGGGATGGAGATTGGCCACTTGAGCATTGCCTGCACATGAGCAAAGGTCAAGCTGTGTTCATGTGGCTTCATCGTCCAGCCAGTCAACCATCCTGCCACCAGCGTACTGCATATGTAGCCAACGAGCAAGTGGCAGACCTGCGTTCTCCTTTCTTGGGTTGGGTCCATCGTGAGAACGTCGGCATGCACGATCGCGTCCTCGAGAGCGACCACAGCGGCCCCTTTCCTGATTTGAATGCTTTGGTGGCTATTTCGCATCTAGCGCTGGATGTGAGGTGCTGGGCAGCTGGGTTGGATTTTGTGATATGATTGACAAGTCTCGTTCGGTTCGATAGCCCAGTGCTTACTGGTAGAAATACATGCCGAAGAGACCGTCCTCTGATGTGTGGCAAAAGTCGCCTGTCATTCAAATTGGCTAAGGGCAGTGAGCTCTCTCGAGGCTCTCTCATCAGCGCCTCTGACAGCCACATGGATAACACCCAAATGTCACGAGTCGTTTTCAACGGTTAGTGGCTCCTCAACGACACTTCGTTCGAGCCTAGATGCACAGGCTTACGTGGTAGTGGTCAGCTGTAAACATATTCTCCCTTTCCTGTTCCCACCAAGGTCATTATTTTCTACGGCAGCGACAGTGTAGACTCAGGAGAGGAACTATCCCTCTGGAGGTATGACCACAGTATGCAATATATTATGTGCTACAAACAGTCGTGGTGTCGCTCATGATGGTCAATGCCACTCTGCATGAGCTAATGTTAGTTTTCGTCAAGGGCTTATTACACATCATGACGGCAAAAAATAGATGGAATGAACTCGTTAGTTCATACGATACCGGTACATTACTTGCTGTCAAGACTCGGACGTTCTGTCTATTTTCATAATGCCCTTCCTGAGTCTATGTTGTGATGTAGTCTGTCAACGATTATTATCTATTACTAGTGTATGATGTTGATGATTGATATTTCTAACGTCATGATCAATATCACGACATAATATCAAAAAGCGAACCCCTCGTTAGTCCGGCAATATATCAGTAGATAGAATAAGTTACAAATTGGAAGATATTGTGTGTCCTGTCGTGCGGAGCACAGGTCAAGTCCTTTTGTCGATGAGTTCGCATACAATTTGGTGCGACCTTAACCGGTTGTGTTATGCCTTAGCGCATGTAATTACTCGACGGGCGCCCACGTTGCTGCTGTCATACTACGTTCAACCTCATGGCTTGATGACGGATAGATACGCCAAGATCAATTTTCGCGTCCATCCGATAATCCATCTTTCCTTTCGCAGACTCTTAGTGGACAATCGGCACCACACGAAGGATCCGACGATTTGCGGATGGCCTAGGGAATCCCCACAGAGGTCAGCGCCTGCTGGAGTGAACAGCGGAGCGGAGCTGCTCCTACTAGATTCCCGCTCTCCCTGGTGTCTAGCGGCGGGAGCTCCCTAGTTTCTGTAGGACATTCAGCAAACTTATCGGACTCTAACTCTATGCTGTGGTGACTTGGGGAGGGCCTAATCCGGGTTTGCTAGTGATCCTGTGCCTCCGGAACATTTTGGCGCTTGTTTAGTCCATCCGAAAACTTGGGCCAACAATCTTGTGTCTGCTGCGGTCTTCCCTGCTGAGTCGGCAGAGTGGGCCGAGTGCGGGCCAAATTCTACAGCGTAGTTTCTACCGTAATTCAACAGTTCTCGCTGCGAGAGGAGGGGGAACGCAGTCGCCATGGTAAAAATAATCATAATAATAAAAACCCCAAATCTTGATCTTCGAGGTCTGCCAATAAACGAATGACATCAGACGGATTTATGAGATAAGGCTGATGTCGACGCCAAGGTTCCGAGGTCTGATCGCAGTTCGGCAAGATCAACCCAAGCACCCTGAAGAAAGGGCACGGGGACTGCCGTAGCGTAACCCGACTGCTCTGCCTCACTACTGCGTATTAATTTAGTGGAAAATCATTCTGGGGAACCATGCCAGGGCCGCTCTCGGGCATCGCAGGATTTAAAGTTTAGCTCCTTGCCCAGGGTATTTAATTGCCGGTATCGTTAGCGTGCATCGTACTATGATGAAGTTGCAAATTCGATCATAGTTTGCCCTGACATGATTGAGAGCTGACGTGATGAGTTTTACCATGGTTTATTGGTGAGCAATTATCAAAAAAGCATTTGAGTGTAAAGTACGAACCATGGACTACCGGTACCTCCCTCCGCCTGCCCTAAAGTAAATAACCCCCAACCGATTCAAAAGGTGTATTCAGCGCACCTTTTCAAGGGTTTTGGGGTTGTTTACTTTCGGACAGACGGAGGTATCTTGAAACACCTATTAGACACCAGGGGTGTGCTAATCACAATGTGGACAGCTCACAGGGGACAAGATATGCACCGCTGACCAGATAATCCATGATGACCTGCCAGGGCATAGGAGAAATTATTCGACGAAAGAATCCAGGTGGGCGTCACTATACAGTACTCCCATGCATGGTTGGGCGAAAACGGTCCACCGCCGTGGCGCGACTAGAACTTCAATAACGTGCTTCAATTGAAGCAGTTAAGTTCACGTGAGCAGAGCACTTCAACCCCATGTCTTTCTTTCTTGAAGAAGAATAGGGCGGTGAAGTGTGTTAGCGCTTGACGACGTATAGTTCATGATTTGACCTTACGAGATATGTATTCCTCATCGAATTGTGCAATTCGATTCCAAACATAAGATATAATCAAGGCATTGATATTTCCACACATGACTTTTTGTCCGCACAGAGGTGGTGGAAAGTTACCAAGCAAGTGGCTGCAACGTGGCGGAACCATCTCGGTCGGATGAAAAGATATCAGGAGGCCAGATAGGATGGGGGTTTCCATGTGCACGCACACTTTTCATCCACACACACCAGATGGAAATGATTGCTACGGGCCATCAAAGACTCTCGTTCGGGCCATCGAGGGCATACCCCCAGTTTTCTTTTCAGGTCTCGCTGCACAGTGCTCTCGGTGCGCGCGTACATGCATGTGTATCCACCAACTCTGAGTGACCCCCTGCCAGTGACTTGTTAAACTTATCGATACGTGCATAGGGGGGCGTCCGGGCTGGGAATTCTGCTCTCCAAATTTGACGGAAGTGAAGAACTTCACCGCTTCTCGTCAGCCTGGTGGATGAGATGCATCCATGGTAAGAATCGAAGAAGCAACCCCCGAGGATTCTGCGACATCTCCGCCATGTCCGTCAACGTATAGTAGCACTACTACGGTGTCACATCATATTCGTCATGTTCACGACCATGGAAGCGAACTCTATGAAGGGGGATTCTCACGATAGCTAACGCCCTGTATATGATACGAAGAGATAGACACCAGATTGGCGAGATTTAACACGATGCGCATTGAAATCCCATCGATAACTCTCACCTCGTTCGTAGCTCACGGAACCCTTGCCTGCTTGCCGCGCCGAGAATTATACCGAGCATGGCCCAAAGATCTCTGGTGGACTTCGTTTTATTGCATTCTCTTCTTGCGATTCCATCACAGGGTATCGGTTTCGGCGCCACGCGAGGCCTGTCGTCTCTCTGCTCTCATGTTCTGCCAATCAAGGATGCAGAATAAATATTGATGTTGGCGACTCCGCTCATGACGGCAACGTCCATTGAAGAAGCTCGATCAACTCACCCTGGATCAAGCAATTCATTCGAATCTTCCCTGGGCATGCAGGTGGGCACGGGACAGTTCACTCGTAGATCTTGGTAAAGATGGTTGTTCTATGGACAGGGGCTTACAGTACGGTATCGGGTGCGACGGCAGATGGTTGTGCTGTTTCCCCGGCACCTTCATGTCTGCAACTTTTGTAGATCAATGAGCCGAGAAGAACGTCTGGCGATGATGTCTAACTGGGCACTACTGCTCACCGGCGAAGCCATGGCTTTCGAGCCGTCTCTTAGTGAGTCGTTGTATCTTTCATGCAGAGTTGGTGAGAATTCTTCGGTGAAAAAAAAATGCCGGTCGGCTTCTTAGGAAACGGTGTGGAATCGACACATTCTTCCAGAATCCTCTCCTTCGTGGTGGCGTCCGCCATTTTCCGTAATACTGGATAGAGGAGTCACGAGGACAGTCAAGACAGTAAGGACAGTGTGAGCATTGTCGTGGCTGTCCACTAGCAGCTGGTCAGGTACAGATTAAGAACCCTGACATTATTGGAAATCCATGCTGGTTTTGAATTTTGAAAGTTGTGTGTAGATATTTAACTGGAGCAGGTTAGAAGGAACACTCAAAATAGATTCATGAGAATCTATGAAATACCGATAAGAGGATGTTTGAACTGGCATGCTTCGAAATCAGCAGCTCGGCTGAGAAAGATACCGGTAAATTCTACAATTCAAAACACTATGAATCATGCACAGACTTGAGTTTCCCCTCCATACTGGCAATTTCCATCCACTCCCGAAAACAGGTGCATGGTGTGAGCCTAATAACGTGAGCGCTGTTTCGAAATAAAAGTACAGGTAGATTTGATCGCAATATTGTGCGCGACTACTGTTACCACTATGTACGATAGTAGGTATCCATCAGGTCTAAAATCGACTTATGGTTAGCAGATACTGGCCTTCTGGAGAGGGTTAAGCGGTTCTGGTAGCCATTTCATTGAGTTTGTGTGATGCTCCCACCAAGATGCCACCGTATGTGCTTTCAACTTGCGCGCAGAGAGCTTGATCAGCGGATGCAGTTTCGCTCAATGCATGCACATATCCTCAATTGGAATTTTTCCTACCCGCAAGCAGCTACTGTCCAACTTACATTCGTGGCAAATGTGGACTTGATATCATTCATCGTGATGCGGATAGGGCTGGACGGTTTCTTCTTCGGAAGGCCAGTATCCACCAACTCCAAGTTGATTGTAGATCCTGGTGGGTACTGCTGGTATTCGTTCATCGAGCGGGGCTCAGGAGTCTCGCTCTGAGTTATGATCACATCTATTTTCAGGCACCTCGCAAGCACATGTTTCGAGCAACACGATAGTCCTCCTCATTTTTGGCAGTGGAAGTCTCATCCATCGTATGCATTCCCATGAGAAATTTATTTGGAGGTGACCATAGTCCAACCCCTCCATCTCATCTCGAATCCTTTGCTTTCCCAGGTGTATGGGAGGTACAGATTGCCGAGGGACTAGCGTGATCAACAACCCCGGCTAGCTCACGTCCTAAAATGACATCTTGCATGAGATGACCATCAGCTGAAGTCCGAATGCTCTGTGAATGTTAAACACAACAAGGATAAACATACGACCCATGTTTAAAAAGATTGAAATCTGTCTCCTTTTCTTCATGCTTCTTTTCGGGTTTCTGCGATCCGATCTGTTCATCACGTTGATGTCTAAAGGCATACTGTGTGTGTGAAGCAGACCGGTGCGATACTGGGAACGTAGCTACTTCATACAGACATGGAGTTTGTGAATGCCAACTTGCTTCAATGATTCCAGGGCAAACTGTGCCGTACCGATGCCGGCATGATAGCGAGGGGGGAATTGACAGTGAAAGAACGAGCATCGCATACCGGTGCCAGTATGGATGGCATTGACGCTATCCCCTGGCTGCCCAATGCTAACTAACCGTAGAAAGTACAAGTAGCGACGCAAGATCAAGCTGGGATGAAGCATCCAATGAGCTCTGATAATGATCATGTGACTTTACGGTGAACTGGCGGCAACCTCCAGCGCTCTTGAGGGATAATACCAGAATCATTTGAGAAGCGAAGTCAGTTGGCCATCGAGGGCAGGAAACAAGCTTTGAGATTCAAGACACACTTCCGTCTATGCGCAGCTCCACCGGCTGCACAATGCCTCCTCTCGTTTCTCCAACAAACTTGGTAACGTACATGTGATTCTAACGAAAATTTCGCCAGATTGGTACAGGTACCGTAACACAGGTAAAGTCAATCGCTCTGCAGTTGACACGAGGTCCGAGCACGCTCGTTACAACCTCCGGGTAGACGGGGGATAGGCTGCCACGCAGTCCGTGTTTGCTTGGCTTGGAATCATGAAAACGTGCTCGGCAATGACTTCTTCAGCGGCGCCCTGCATCAAAAGTTGTAACCTCTCGGCCGCCTGAAGTCTCGTCAAGTTAGTGGAAACCCCGCACTTGGTGGTGGCCGTGGTGCTTGTCGGTACCGTAGATCAATTCCGTGGTTTCCGAGTGGTAAAGCCGCACGGAGACGAACTTGACAGGGGAGGGATATGCAAAAGTTGATTTGACCACGGAAGGAATGCTTTGCACATGGGTCCAGTATTGTTTGAGCTGTGACCGTGACATTCGACTGGGCTCATCGCCTGTCAAGTCTCCACGCCCTTGTTGGGTTTCTCACCCATCAGTTGCCAACTTGGCAGTAATCTTTAGGGCAGACGCATTTCATGTGGATCTTTTCTATTTTCCCAGGTCTTCTTCACGGACGTTCTAGTCCTGGAAACATAAGTTATCCCTCGAATATCTCAACAGGTCCCGTAAGCGCCATCAAAGAAACGAGAGCACAATTGTGTTTTGGAAAGCAGTGGCTTGTAGGTATCAGTAGACCCAAACCCCCTCGGTAGTATTTCCATGGTCCCCACCGCCCAAACTACTGGGACGTTGATTGTTGGGTCCATGCTTTCCATGTCAACATCTAACTTCTGGGTCTCGGACTTCTTTACGACTTGATTCACGGACGGCGTGGTTTCCTGTTTCCATGTCTAAGTACTCTTATTCGCTGTTGCAAGATCAAATACAAGTATCGTGGATCTCAACAAACATTTTTTTTTTTGTGGATGGTGGTTCAGAGAGCTCACCAATTCAACAGCGCCCAAGCATCTGACAGTGCTGTTTCTTGACACTACTCTCTCACTTCGACGCATGCTGCCCTTGTAATGCCTCGTATTTGAAGTTGAGCATTGGCTTCAGCTTCACGTCATCCCTGAAGTGTGATTCGTTGCACCTGTGGCTCTTTCCCTCAGCTGTCATCCACCGCGGCTCCCCTGGGATCGAATTGTTTCTTTGTCAAAGATACCAAGAGTATTGATTAAACGCAACGAAACCTGACGAGGAGAGTGGTTCAATAGAAGAACGTTGACACAAACGTTCTCCCCTTGATTGTCATAAACCTGCATGCACCCAAAAAATGGTGCGTGCAGGTTTGTGACAGTCAAGCAACTCACATGTTTAGGCGTCAAGATGGATCGGCCTAGCAATCAAAAGCTGGACAAATTCGGGTACGGTCGGCACATGATATGAATAGGTACTACAGTATGATGGTGGGCGAGGGATTGGAAGAGCTGCAATTGCAGACAGGGGCATCCCTTACTTCTTCGATACCCTTGTCTGGATTCATCTGATCAGGGTGAATGACATTTCTGTGTGGATTTGCGCCTCTCGTACCATCCTCCATTCTCCAGCGTTGGATGTGCGAAACTATGAAATTTTTTTCGTTTCTTTTTCAAGACTTTGCATCCTTCTGGATGCAGTCGCTGGGCGCACGAAAACAGGCTGGACATATCACATTTTCATGCTTACTCTCTCATATCCACCGGGGTTTTCTTTTTGTGGGCAACTTCATGACCGTATCTTGCTCACCACCATGCTGATACTCGACACTGTTGTTGCTCCATTGCTGTAAAGTTTCGATGAAGGTAGAGTGTTCCGATACGGCTGTTGCGGTGCTTGCAAGTTGTAGTTGCGCCCATCCAATCACGATCCCAGCACACAGTACGCCAGGGCCCCACCCCCCACACAGAAATGGATTGATCTCACCGCGGCACGTTCAATCCCTGGCGGAAATAAAATCAATCGACGGCCTGGATTATAAAACCTGCCAACCTCCCCTTCTGGCACTAGTCCAAGCTAAACCCAAACCACCTGCATCCCACTAAAGAGCCAGGGTGGTCTTTCCAGCCTCAGTCAGTATCTGACGTTGGTATTGGGTGCATGGACCCGCTGACCCGCCAAGATATCCAGTTACTTCTGCTCGCAGATACCGGTGCCATCTCTTGAAATCTGCACTCACTGCGCTGCGCTGTCTGGCTCCTACAGGCCCTGTCGGCGCTGCCGACCACACTTGACATCTACAAACGGAAGCGCATCTGCGAAGGTCTGCTGGTGCTCAACTGCGCGTGCACGCCCTGTTGGGTTGTGCAAGTTTTGTGGACCCCAGTTGTAATCGCAAGATTGTGAGTTGCAATTTGCGGTTTGCCATTCACGAATTGCGAATAACCAAGCGGCGACACTTTGGCATCTCATCATTCAAGGAAGGTTCGGCCGGCGCTACGCTAATCAAAAGATTTGCCGTCATTTGCCGGCTATCAGTCTGTTCGTTGCTGTCAGTGCGACCCGCCGGTGGTGTCCGTGTCCACAACCCGCTGGCCAGGAGCAACTCATTACGGCGGCCGCCAAGTCCCCTTATTAATTTTTTTCCAACATTATCTGGTGAGCAGTGCCTTCGGGGCCGTCCGCTCGCTACAGCCGGTTAAAAAAAATCAATCTTTTTTTTTTTCTTTTTCAATGCTCGACATTGATGTTGCGAATTCGTGAAGAAATCGATAAGTGGGCCAACAAGCTCGGGACTTGCATCATCAATGAACCTTCGACTTGGGAGCCTAAAGCCATTCGAGTTAGCACGCCACTCCCCGTCCGCGCTAGAGCAAGCAGAAGCCGACTCCCCACTCTGTCAACCAAAGAGGTTCTGGCCTAGTCTAGCTAGCATACCCGCACCCGGATCCACCAAGCTCATCAACATTAGCCTGGGTCGAATGATCTACCGTATACTTCAGGAAGAGCGGAGTCCCCATCAAATCAATCAATCATAGACTAGACCATTTACGCCTAAGCTACTGTGTACCCGGCGGTCTTCACCTGCCCCCCGTTCCGTGCAGCCGAGCACCTGGACATTGGCCGTGGGGTGTATTTATCAAAGGAGCGTGCGCCAAGCCACCGATCCCTGGGAAATTCCCCTACATTTGGGTCAGGTCAGCGCCATCAACGACGGACAGAACTTAGAAAAACGCCATCCTTTTGCACGAGGCGAACCGTCAGTCTAGTTTGCTGTAGATTCTCTTCTGATCTTGTCATCTATGATTTTATGGTCGTGTCAAGGCGGAGACAGTGTTATCGGGCGGAGGTGACGCTACGTTGGAACCGGTTCGAGTGCTTAAATACTGGCGTGGCCCCAACACGGCTGGAACAATTGGAAATATCAGAGAGATCTCTTGGGCTTGGGAAACAATTCATCCTCTTCTCGCATTCTTCCAATCTAGCTTAGACTGTAACCGCCGCACTCACCCGTCGCTTCATCCTCCGAACCTTTCCTCGACTGTCTTGGTGGTCCTACCCATAGTTCGATTTATATTAGAAAGGATCGACGCCTCCGACGCTATTAGCAGATCCGTTGCACACTTAACCAGAACCAGATCTCTATCTAGCCTGGATACCACCACCACCATACCATCCAGCTGCCCGTCCATCGTTGATTCCGTCGCTCACGAACCGCACCGAAGGCATTAGAGAGTCGGCTCAACTTCAACGTACGGGTGTGTTGTTGTAAAGCCAAGGGACATTAGTGATAGCTCAGTGAATCAGCTAGCCATCATCTAATGGAACGAAGTGGTACCGAGTACTCGCAGTCAGGTTTGCCATCGCCCTTTCCAAGTACTTCGGAGAACAATATCTCTGAAGCGTCTCACGCAGATCACGCATCTGCTGCTGCCGCTGCTGTGGTAAATTATTCGGCCGCGCAAGAAGCACGACCGACAAATAGCTACTCGGCATCCGGTACCCCGACGTCGGAATACGGAGTCTATCCACCTCAATCAGCGCGCTCGGCGACTTCGTTCACTGACCATATCCGATCATATCACCCGGGTCCCGGAAGTCATCACGGGACTAGTGCAGGAATGGCGCAAAATCCAACAAGTCCGTCTCTACCTTTACAAGAATCTCTGTCCGAACATTCATTACAAGATACTCCTTTGCAAGAACCCGTACAAGCACCTTTACAAGATGATGTAGTAGAAGGAAACAATGAGATCCAACAGGAGGTGAAGTCTGACAGCAATGTTCCCATAGATCCGACCATGGCCCAACCAAGTCCTACCTACGCTCACAGTCAATATTCTCCATATCCAACTCACCCACCACATCAAGAAATGGCGGCCCATGGATATCCGCAAGGCCCAAGCATGTATGCTCCGCCACGCCCAGATTGGGCTACCTATGGCCACCCGCACCTTGGCCATCCACCAGTCTTCGCCGGCGGTCCAGCAACCGGACCCCCCAGGACGGGTCAGGTAAGCAAAGCATGTATTTCCAGCTTTTGTCGTTTTTTTAGTTTTTTTTTCCTTTCTGTATTTGTCTTCATCTCTGCTCCCTCCCCTTCCTGTCATGTCTTACGCTTGTGTCATATGTCTCATACTTTGCGACAAATCACAATGAGTGAGACTTGGTGGTTGTACACAAACACCATACGATGCTGCGTGTACACACTTGTTTCTCCCATAACCCAGTCACAACGCCGCCACATTTGTCTCTTCAAGCGCCGCATATATATCTCACGGGGGAACATCCAATAATGGCACGGGAACGTCCGTTACCCCGTTGCGAAACAGACGGATCTTTCCGTCCTGGATACATGAGCGGCGCTCGAAGAGATATTTCATTTTGATCATCTTTCACCACTCGCCGGTTCTTACATAATCTAACACGTTTCCAATAGGTATACTCGTTCGTGCCTATCCCCGGAGCCCAGCAACACAAACGACCTCGACGACGCTATGAAGAGATCGAGCGCATGTACAAGTGTGGCTGGAATGGATGTGAAAAGGCCTACGGAACATTGAACCACTTGAATGCACATGTAACAATGCAGAGCCATGGCGTCAAGCGCACTCCGGAAGGTGAGTGTTCATAGTTGGTGTCTCAAGGCTTTCGACTGGCCTGTTTCATATAAAATCGATGGGCTAATGTATGAAATGGTAAATAGAATTCAAGGAAATCCGTAAAGAATGGAAGGCCAAAAAGAAAGAGGAGGAGCAGCAACGTAAAGCGGCAGATGATGCCGAGCGACATCGCCATGTTCACGCAGTGCAACAAGCCCAAGCCGTGCATCATGCTCAGGCCACTGCCGCTCAGAACGGCGGTCCGGCCACGAGCGAGGCTGATGCCAACGCAGCGCCCCACGCATATGCCCCAAGTTCACGTCAAGTTCAATTGCCGCCAATTACCTATGGTGCTAACAGCACGCAATATGCTACTCCTTCTTCCGCTGCCCCGGTTTCCGCACCCCAGCCTCTGACTGCTGATTACCAGTCATCTGGACATATGTACGCCACTTACCAAGCACCCCAATCTTCTTATTCCTCTGGTCAACAAATGTATAGCCAGCGTGAGTGAAGGAGACGCCGTTGAAAGACACGTTATCCCCTAATTCGTTGGTTTATTCTTTGCAGACACCGGAATACAGAACGACAGTTGAAGACAGAACCAGGCACTATGATGTAACTTGCTTTGAGACTGCGCTGGATCAGCTATTTGTTTGAACCTTTCCGCGGGAACACCCCTTGTTTTGGCATCGAGTTGCTTGTGTTTACCTCCCATTTGAGATGGTTTTCGACCCCGAACACTCTATAAACTTGCCATGATTCTACCGGAGCAACACATCTGCCGGTAACCCTTGCGCTTACTATGATACCCGTTCTCGTCGCTGGAACCATGTTCCGGACTTGGAGCCACGGCGAAAGAGAGAAAGAAAGAGAGGATGGGGCCGTGAGAGGTCGCGAGGAAGGGTGGTAATGTTATGTCGCTCAAAGAAGAGCGGGGAGTATAATCACTGAAATATTATGTGATTCAAGAGCAACAAGGCGGAGCGTAGGGTCACACCCATGCAAGCTCTGTGGAGAATTGAGGTGGACTCGACATGGCTTGGTTGCTCGAATATAAGAAACCACGTCACTGGCTATTTCGCCAGGTTCATCAATAAAGAGAATTTCAATATCTTTGCCCATGTCGGATCGGCGTGACAGGCGACATTTGATATATTCTGTGCATGCGTGACCAGTAGGAAAAAGCGAGAAGCTGTACGATTTCGTGGCTACGGCAAGGGAAAAATATAAACAATTGAACGAAGCTCCTGATGAGTCTCGTGAACTAATAAGCTGTGATTGAAGTGAACAGTCTAGCTTTATATTGCTACTAATGCCGCCACAGCAGCTCTAACGAAGCACGGCAAGTTTGAGAAAATTATTCAATCCGGCATCATTCTTTTGTATTGTGTAACAGCGACCACGGGTTCAAGAGCGAGGTGGATCAACGGTGTATAATCACTCCTCCTCTACATGCAGGTCAATTCTATTGCGTGCTACACTATGACAGATATTGCCTTGTGCCCAAACAAATTGTTCAGCCTCCCCTTACGAGATTCCCAGGCTGCTGTGCAGTCCAATCCAAGGAGTTGGCCTGTCTGGTAGGTAGGTAGGTACAGTCTCGCGAAGCGAAGGAATTGGTCCCTTGCCCAAGCTAATTTGTCTACCCTATCCTTGAACCACAGCAGATAAAATGCGCGGCTAAAAGGATCGCTACCCGGGGAATAGATTAAGCTACTACCTATGGATTCATTCCGCCCGGGATCAAGCGTTGAGCTTATGCTGTGTAACCCCAAGGGGCTTCCTTGCCTTTGGCCCCAAGGAGTGAACGACGTCAACCAGCCGCGACCCTGGGAACTAGCGCCGCTTCGGCCCGGTCGGAGGTAAGGTGGGATCTACAGCCATCCAACCAACCATCCATTCCCCTTCCTTCCGAAGAGGCAGTGTCCAGCTTGGCTAGGTTTATACCAACCTTCCTATTGTGGTCTAGTCTGGGATTTGGGGGGGTTTTGTGGCTCCAATGTTCCTTAGCGGCTTTCCGACACTTTGGATGAACTACTTTTTTTTTCTAGTCCTGTCCTGGAGATTGAACCATTGTACTGGCGCCGAGGAGCTGTGAGGCGGATGAGTGCATGAACTAAGAACTGGTCCTGTGTTACGCGCATGAAACAAATTGCTGCCATTGCGAACCACTACACACGAGGGCGGGGTGGGATCTAGTTGTTTCAAGTGATCGTCGCGCTATATCGTCGCGATCTAAAGCTTGGATGGTTGGTACTGAGCTATACTTTGGGAATTTCTAGTCTTGGCAAAGAATTCTACAGATTATGAGTGTACAAGATTCGGTCATCTAAGCTTTGGCAATTGAGTGTGCAATCGGGTTAGCCACACCTGGACACCATTATTTTGGTGGCATGTGCAGCACCGGTATCATGAACTTGCGATCATGTCATGTTTTCGTCATCATTTGACATGCTGCAAGGCTGGCTCGACGACGCTTTACTAATGTAGTCGTGCCGATAGAATCGAAGCTGGACACTTACAACAGTCAGTTGCCATTAAAGGATGACATCCTGGGTTAGGATCCCTCTCATTGAGCGAGCGGACGCATCATGATCATTTCGGGACCATGAACGAAGAATCTTCTACTACTCCACCATACATTATCAACTGCTAACGGTGAACGTTTTATGATAGCCACGAGGCGCTGGCCACGCCCAGGAATCGACGCTCCTCAGCAGAGATTCGTTCAGTCAGATCATCTTGAGCAATGTTGACTTTGGTTTAGTGCGATCTCAACCAGTCCCAAAAGGCATGGGTGTCCTCGTTGCCTTCGTGGTTATCACTTCTACGCATCGGACTTGTGAGGAGAGGGGGCGTGTGATGAATTTGGATATACGACAGTGACGTCATCGATTTCGCCCGCGTTGACCCTAACTATTTAGTTTGTTCGTATCCATCAATCCATCATCCCCCGAATTCGCTCTGCCTACTCGAGCAAACATAGGGAAAAGGAAGTGGTCTACATCCCCGCAAGTGACGGTGCGAGGCCCTCAGATAGGGTATTGAGCATGACACATGCGGGCGTAAGACGTGGCGCATCAGAACGTTTGGTTCAAGATCGTCGTCTACGACCCCTTGTTGTAGCATGAATATGAGCGCGTCACTTACTTTACTTCCCTTAACAAATACACACCGCGACAAGATAGATGAATGTGGCCCTCTCACGTGCTGAGACCCCGTGTCGACCAATATCCCCGATAGCTCCGCGTTCCTTTTCGACCGCATGGTCTAGTCACTTCGGATAAGAATGGTCGGCGAGAGTGGCGCGGCGAGTATGGAAACACTTGGGCCTTGAACTTATCGATAAGAATTTCCTGTGTTCATTAACGAGATCAATCCTGGAAAGGGGGGGGGGGGGGGGGTTGAGCCCAGCAGTCCCCCATTGTACTATGCAGCTTTCCAACAACACTTTCATTGATGGAGGATCCTGCGTCGCTTGGTGTTCGAATAATCTTCGGAAGCAGCAACGAAGAGCAGGAAATGATCTCGTAGTTGTCGATTATCACCTGATTTATGTAAAAATGGGATGCGCAGGCCTAGGTTCATGATCATCTAACGGCGCGGCGAGTTTGAGTTTCTCGTGAGGGTGTAGACAATATCTAGTAGATATGTAGCCGTCATAACGGTGTCTTATCTAGAGCACGAGTAGGTTCTAGTTTTCCAGAGCATAGGCTTGATCGCGTTCGGATTCATCTTCGGCGTCCTATTGCTCAATATCTGCTTCGATATTAGCCAAGCAAGTCCATGATGGCGAAAATGCCCGGCTTGAGGAGGGGAGCTTCGGCTCTTCAAACAGTGTAGCTAATGCAGGTGGCCGAATTCCGGACTGAGCATCGAGACTGTATTTGGACAACGGATATTGCAAGAGTCAGACAATTATAGTCTCCGGAAAACTTATGAGATCAACGAGCAGCAGTGGGTTCGTAGATCAGGATTTTCGCTTGGCCAACTTTTCCTAAGATCGTGAAGCCCGCCATAGCTCTTCTGGACCCAAGCCAGGGAAGGAAAAACAGCCAAGCTCCAAAGCGAGATGACTATGGTCGGGGACTTCCCACCAAACATTGCTTCGTATCAAGGGGGATTGCTATGAAGGGGATTCGTCGGACCTGGTTGGTCAGCAATGATCGTTCCAAGCGTTATTGAGCCATTCCGGCCGTGTTCAATGTTAGTGAGGTCTCATCTGGGTCTCTATTGGCATCTAGCGTTCCGAGAGGGCCGTCGAGGTTCTAAAGTGATTGATCGATCGTTGCATCGAAGTTACAGAAGGGAGGTATTTGAGTGATCAGGACGGCTAACGTAAGTAGGTTAACGCAGAGAACAGGTCATTAAGAGAAATTTTTAGCTGGTAGTGGATACAAAAAACCTCAGGATCGTAGCAGCGGTGGCGTGCGAGATCTCAAGATCGTAGGAAGATGGGGTAACCCGTTTGCGCTTGCTAGAGAAGACTGGGTGTTAATCCTTGTTCTGGAATCATAGCAATGCCTGGTTACATATGGTTAAAAGCCTCCTGTCTTGTCTTGGAAAAGAGGGCGAGGGGCTTAGAGGGTGGAGTGTTGGGGGCAAACATACCTCATGGCATAATGCAACATGTAGAGTCAACGATGACCTACCGTGATGAATTTCTTGCTTTGCGTATGTAGGTCTGCAGTCATAGGATCGCCCAAGTCCACCTAACTGGTACCGAGTACAACCCCGAGCCCACGTGCCCTCCCTAGGCATCAACACCAAGCACCCATCGCGACCCGCGTGTACTCGAGTACCCACCACAGACCTATGACACCCCAACCCAACATCGACCCGGTGCCATAAGTACGCAAGTAAAGACACCTTTCACCAGAGCCTGCGTGCAGACCTTCAATAGCCTAGTTGGTTAGCGCGTCAGTTGAGTAAAAGGACGCTTTTCGTAGGCGCGCTTTTCAGGTGTACAACATCCGTCACGGGGAGACGCATCCGACTTCTGGGCTTCTGAAGCTTCGGGTCTACCTGTACGATGCGCCACTCGCGCTGAGCTTTTGCCATTTTTGACGGCTGAATCGGAGGGTATTTTGTTGATGATGTTGTTGTTGTTGTTGTTGGGGGGGGGGGGGGGGGTGGGGGTATTCAGTGGCACTGGGCAGATTGTCTCTGAATATCCTCACGATACCCCCTGAGGATTTGGAAAGGGGATGCGGCTTTACGCTGAGGGCCGGGGTTTGGATCCCCCATGAAATAGGACTTTTTGCTTTTGATTTTTCTTTTGGAGGGATGGGGTGTGGAGATCACGCTTTGGGGTTCCTGATAAGATATGGCTTTGTCACTAGACGTCGCGTTACCTTGCTGTTGATGCTATGACTGCCGCATCTACAGGTATCCTCTCGCTTCCTCCTGAGAAGCTCAGAATTAAAGAAACGATGCGGCTTAATGCTGAGATACTGGTTCCGAATTGGCCAAGGATGAATTTTTCCCTCCTTTGGTTTGCTGGAAGTAATTCAGCATCAGTATTTCTGACAAGATACATAATAAAGGAAGATCTACGAGAAAGTCCGGTCCAGTATTCTACATGAACTGTGCACTTTAGGATCCCCTTAGCACGGCTTTCTTCTATCGCGGTTCTAAACTTGTCTACCAAAACTTGCAGCGCCCTGTTCAGAAACGATGAAAGGCGCACGCATCCCAGCCTCAAGGGTCCAGATTCGAATCGTCTTGGCAGCAGCTTTTCACTATTTTTCTGCTTGGCAGAATAAGCATCAGTTCCCGTGGATGGAACGCTGGAATTACCGGCAGCCTGGTTGGGATTCAAGACGTAGCGATAACTTAGAAGAATATCGGCGAGATTGTTGCATCTTTCAACGAGTGGATAAGTGTGGACCCAGCTAGGCTCCCAGCGCCCAGCGGCTTTAATTTGTTGTCGTTTCTACTTCACAACCCGATGATGGATTTCGGGTTGAAAAGACCTCGTTTGTTTTTTTACTGAATCCAGCCTAGAAATCCACTAAGTTTATCAAGGCCCGAGCAAGCAAGTAGCGCGGTTGCCCGTTCGGAGATCCAAGACACGAAGTGACCCAGCTGCGGCACGCAACGAAACGACAGTTAAAGAACGTTTATTGTGATCTCGGACTCGCGCATGATATACGAGAACAGCGGTGTTCGGTTTGCCGTACAGGATCTAGCGTATATAAGCTTTGTTGTGGATACTTTTTTATCCAGTCTACTATTTGGTTTAAACATGATCGATTGACTATTGTAGGGCAAGGGGCCAACTTGGGACACTACGTTTGTTGATCGTCTCCAGACTGGGGTTCATGAATACTTTTCTCACGTTGATCCTCATTTCGATTATCTAGAAGGCTTTAAATATCACGTTGTAATTCTTGTTGGCACATACATACTAGAGCAAGCAAATCGCCACCGAAGTTCAATTTCCCAGGAGAAAAGAAAACAAGAAGCAGCCCGTCCAAATGCCCATCGAAGACTCTCTACCAAACATGTCCAAACAACCGCTCTCCCTCCCTCCCTTCCCCCCAAACCCATCCACGCCTCCGCCAATCCCACCCCACCACATCACCAGACTGCGACAACAACACTTCCCAACAACCCTTCTACCTGAACTCCCACAAACTCTTCGACTTCGCAGACCTCGAAGTCCGGACCTGGGACCCGGAGGACGTGATCCGGTACACGAACTAGCCCGGGGTGGACGTCGAGGTCCGGATCAATCCGCAGGCCGCTGGAAACGTGCGCGTGGGCGCGGGGTGGGATGAGTGGAGGATGGTGCATCGGGTTGACTGGACGCCGGGCGGGACGGAACGGTTCGTGGACGAGAGGCGGGTTGCGATGGTGAGCGTGAATGTTTGGGGTAGTGATGGGGGGGGCGTGGCGGTGCTGTAGGTGCAGTGGTTGCGGATGGGTTTTAATGAGAGTGAGGGCGCGATGGGGTATGGAGAGAAAGGCGGGTTGTGCGGTGGATGATGGGGCGGAGCCAGGGGTTGTGAGGGTGGTGTAGACGAACGGGACGGGGTTTCTTTGGGAGATGGGGAGACTTAGCTGGGTTGCTGATGCTGAAAGTTGGAGTTATGGTGATGGTGATAACAGTAACGCTATAGCGTAGGTAGAAGAGATGTCCGCAATCACACAAGAAAAATTCAATGTAGCATGTGTAGAAAACCAGCTATCCCATTCATCAACGCCACTTGAAAACTGGAAATAGACCAGCCGACTCCATGAATGCGGTGATGATAAAGCTTTTACTTTTGCCACGACGCAGGATTCATACCTAAGACTCCAGTTTAGCAGGGGCTCCGGGACAGCATGTGATTGCATCCTCCCTTGCTTTCTCATCCGGTCTCTTCACCCATCCATCCTGCCGTTTATTCATTCGTTCATGTGCTCGTAAACGAAACCCTTCTTGCCGCAGCAAACCCAGCTCATCATCATCACCGCCACCACTACCACCCTGCTTCCCCCATCCCCTCGCACCCAAAAGAATCGAGAAAAACAAAAGACTCCACAAAGCCCATCCCTTAACGGTAAGACTTCTGGTATCTAGCCCTAGCACCCGGACCACCAAACTTCTTGGGCTCGCAGCGGCGGTTATCAGCGACCAACATGGCGCGGTCGTATTGAGTAAGGGCGGTCTTGAGCAGGTTCTTGCTGTGCTCGTCGACGAACTTCTGGTAGTAGGCAATGAGGGCCTTGGCGATGGATTGGCGGATCGCGTAGATTTGCGAAGTGTGACCACCGCCGGATACGCGGACGCGGATGTCGACGTTGGCGAACTTGTCGAGACCGATCACGAGGAGGGGTTCGTAGGTCTAGGGTGGAGGGGGTTAGTGGATGAGGAGAGCGGGAATTGGGGGTGAGGGAGTTGGGATTACCTTGAAGCGTAGGACTTCCGGTTGCACGAGGTGCAGAGGTCGGCCGTTCACTCTGATGAGGCCGGAGCCAGCCTGTAGGCGAAGAACTTGTCAGGATTTCCTTTTGCACTTCAATCCATGAATTCATCCGTCTTCTTCCTCTCCTTTCCTCCTTCGCAGTCTGGTCGGTTCTTCTATCGTCTGCTGACTCACTTTCAGGTGGGCGACAGCCGTAGCCGTCTTCTTCTTGCCGAAGCACTGCACACGCTGCGTAGTGGGAGCCATAATTGCGAATTTGCGTATTTGTAGCAGTGGAACGGAATCGAACGGTCTGTTTGAGTTCTCTGCTGTCGTCGACGTTGTTGTCGCGGGCTCGTTCGTTTACTGCGTTGGAATTGCCGTGATGGTAATCGATTGGGGAACTTGGATGCACTGGCAGTCGAAATTTGCCCACTGGGAATTTTTTCATTAGGGTTTGTGCTGCGCTAAGCTTCTTTTGGTGGAGGGGTGTGGGAAGAAATGGTCGGTGCGGACTTGCCGGTGTTTATCCGACGCCGGATGAATCGACCGTATGACCTCTGACTCCGATCTCCTCACGTCCGATAGAAACCCCGCCCTCGAGCTTCACACCATGTCTTCTCTCTACTCCCAACCAACCATCATCAATCAACAACAAGACCCCGACGGCCATCCAACGCGCCCCGCCGAAACGCGAAACGCGAAACGCGAAACGATCTCATGATGCGATAACCCCCTTTTTCAACTGAAGGCAACATGTCGCACCGCAAAGGCATCGGCCTCGCGGCCTTCGACCGGTCGCGGCTGACGTCGGCCCAGTACGCATCGCACGGCACCTCACTCCGCAACACGGACGCCCAAGCGCTCGAGACGCAGCTCTCCGTCTTCCGGTCGCTGCTCCAGCAGTTCGCCCACACGCACGCCAAAGACATCCGCGCCGACCCGTCGTTCCGCGCCCAGTTCGCCCGCATGTGCGCCGCCATCGGGGTCGATCCCCTCGCGTCTTCGTCGTCCAGCGGTTCGTCGGGCGCCGGCAATAGTCTGTGGGCCCAGCTGCTGGGACGCAGCGTCAACGACTTCTACTTCGAGCTTGCGGTGCGCGTGGTGGAGGTGTGTGGGCAGAGCCGGGCGGAGAACGGCGGGTTGATTGGGGTGCGCGAGTTGAGGGAAAAAGTCATGAAGGGACGGATGGAGGGGGCTCCAGAAGTGGCCGAAGACGACGTGTTGAGGGCGGTGGCGACGCTGAAACCACTGGGGTCGAGTTACTCGGTGGTCAAGGTGGGGAGGACGAGTTATATCCGCTCGGTACCTAGGGAGCTCAACATGGATCAGAAAGACGTGCTGGAGGCCGTGCAGGTGCTGGGCTATGTGTCGGTGTCTATGCTGATGGTGAACTTGAATTGGACGCGGGCCCGCTCGCAGACGGTCGTGGAGGACTTGCTGGCCCAGAGTATGCTGTGGGTGGATGAACAGGCGGATGAGTGGGAGTATTGGTCGCCGAGCTTTATGACGGCCAACGAGGGTGCGACCTTGGGGGGTTGAAAGAGTGTACGATGCGATACGTCCACGATAAGCCATGGAGCTCGCGTTCATCATGCTGGCGATTCGATGGATCGTTCGATTCGAGTCCCCCACCGATTCAGCTGCGCCACATTACGCTTGAGCTAAGATGCATGGGAAGACTACATGGATTGGAGCATGTGCAAGAGCTGGTAATGACGTTGAAGGCGGGCATGTCTGCACACATCGATCTGCCGGACGATTACCAAGGCAATATTTCGACGTGGCTGAGAGTGTTGTGCCTTGACACCATCTGGACTCGTTCACTGACGCCCAGATAATCCTGCAGGATGGAGAGGGCAAGGTCATGAACAGGGTTTCTTCGATCCCGCCTGGCCACTGCCGGTACCCCTCGCTGAGGATTACGCCAAGAGTGCGTTCAAATCAGGATCTGGTTGATGCTGTCAAGACCGTCTATTCCAAAGACGTTGTGACGTACGCATACGCAGACCACGACGGATCTACAAATATCAGAGAGTGGCCATGGAATACACGCTAAAGAGCCCTGCCAAGAATGATCTGAAGCACAATATCATGGCAGGTGTTGGATGACCGCGGAAAGGCATGGAAGAAAATGGTATCGCGACAACATGACCTGTGGTTACACTTGTCGACGGTGGGATTTTCGCCATGGGTCTCAAACTCTGGATTGTAAGAAATCGGGTAAACGGGTCAGTTTCGCTGTCAAGCTAACCGGGTACAAAACCTCGGGGACGAATGCTCCTTGACGGTCCTCGTTCTTTGGACTGTAAAGCTATATTCCTTCTTTCAACTACTTGTATAACACACCAACCCTTCCCTATCTGCTGTTTGACCTCCTACAAGTCTCTCCTCTGCCATGGTTGCTACGGTTCCCGGGGCTTGGGACTCGTAGTACCTCTTGACCAGAGGAGCAACAGCACATCGCGTTCCTGAGGTGTGCTACCCGCCATGGGTGTGTAATGGAAGTGAACAGGACAATGCTACACATAACTTAGAGATTCGATATGCACGTTTGGTATCTTCATGGGGTTTGACCCCCACGCACTTTTCGGACCCGAGAAATGGTGGAAGTGCTTGGCTGGGTGAGGGGTAAGCGTAGATCGCCCGTCGTGGTGAACATGACGATGCTGAGGTGCTTGCATCTGATGGCTGGCCTAGAGATGCATATTGTTGAAAAGCTGTTGTTCTTGGGAATCACTTGAGCAGAATCATGCAACACGAATACATAGGAACATAAGCTACTGTAGTAGCCGCGACCACGTGCCTTCACTAACACGCATTCTGGTTTGGTGTAGCGAACATGCATGAACGTGAAACGAGTGCCTCGAAACATTGGCAGGTTCAAGGCAAGCACCACTACTGTACCGAGCTCCCTCCCCACAGCCATGCTTCGTCATCACTAGAATGGCGGGAGATCCGGCGACAGCCCCGCCTTGTCACTGGCTGTCCGACCCCAATCGGCCTCACCCGCGCACCCATGTCGCTCGCTAGCGTAAGCGGGAGACCCCTGTGCTGCGGCACCGCTGCAGTGCTTAGCAGGTTTCCCGGCAGGGTCTTCTAGAAACTTTTTTTTTAATCTCGTCCTTTCCTTCCACCGCATCCACAGCCGCTGCAACCATTTCGGAAGCCCGATCTGTGCGCGCGGCAACATCGAGGACATCACTCGCAGCAGCAGCAGCGGATTTGCCCGCTTTCCTGCACCTTCCACCCCCTTTTTTTTTTTTTTTTCTTTTTTCTTTTTTCTTTTCGGGTGGGTTCTTTTCTTGATGTTTTGTTGGCGGGAATAGCGCTGATGAAGGAGCCCGTACAGTACTCCGTGCCGACAACAATTTGCCTTTTCCACACACCGGATACACCGTCTTTGGTCCGTTCAACAGCTAGGTGGGCAGCATCGCTTTATCCGCGACAGCAATAGCAACATCAGCAAAAAAAATAAAATTGCACGCATAGCTGTTGGAGAGTATCGACAATCAGCATTACTATGCGATTCCGGTTCATGCATCGACGGCGCATGTGCATTGCTTGAGGAGTATTTGTATGCTGTGACGGTAATAATAACAGCAGTAGCAATCGCACGTGAATTGACAGCATTATCAACAATAACAACAACGACATCAATACCAACAACGGATCTGTTCGGACACCATGACGTCGCCTCGTCGAACGGCGGAAGAGCTCAATGCGGTTCAGGAGCAGCCAGTAGCTGTGACGGACACAGCTGCTGCTGCTGCTGCTGCTGCTGCTGCTGCTGCTGCTGCTGCGTCGGCAGCGGGCATAGTGGGGGGATCAGACCCACGGGAGTCAACAGCAGTCGCCAACGACGCGACAGAAAGTGCGACGGAAAGTGCGACGACTGGGAATGACAACAGCGATAGCAAGCAGAAGGAAATTGCACAAGATGCACCATCGTCGCCCTCCACAGCTTCGGAGCAATCACTAGAATCAGGCGAAGCATCCCCCGTCGACCCGATTCAATCCCAAGCCAATAATAAAGCAGCCACAGAAGAAGAAGAAGAAGAAGAAGAAGAAGAACAAGAAGGCGAAACCACCGACGACAACACCGACAATGCGCCTCCCCTCCCCAACGAACGACTTCCTTCCACATCCGGAAACATCACCGATTCCGCTGCCACTGGCCCAACCCCGGAAGACGACGGCTGGGGGTTCCACTGGGACCCTAATCATCAAGCCTGGTACTTCCATAACCGCTTTACCGGCGAGGCCACCTGGACCAACCCGCGCACCAACAACCCTGCCACCGCCTCCGCCTCTGCCTCCGCCTCTTCCTCCGCCGCCGTAGCCGAGCCCCCCCGCAACGAGCGCCTCCCCGCCGGCGGCTACAACCCGGCTATCCACGGAGACTACGACCCGAACGCCTGGTACGCCAAAGCGTCCGAAGCCGAAGCCGATGCCGATGCCGATGCCGAAGCAGACGCTGCCAACGTAGCCGCGCTGCGCCAGCTCGCGGGCCAGCAGCACCAGCAGCAGGACGCGTACGGCGCGACGGGGACGTTCAACCGCTTCACGGGGCATTTCCAAGCCGGAGGCGCAGAGGCACAGGGACTGGGACAGGGACCGGAGAGACATAGCGACGAGGCCAAGGCCCGGAGGCAGATGAATGCGTTTTTCGATGTGGACGCGGCGGCGAACGCGCATGACGGGCGGAGTTTGAAGGCGGAGAGGTCCGGGAAGAAGCCGACCAAGGCCGAGCTGAAGCAGTTTAAGGAGAAGCGGAAGGCGAGAAAGGAGGAGAAGAGGCGGGCTTGGTTGAGGGATTGAGTTGGAGGGGGAGGGATCTGGCTGGGTGGTGATGGTACGAGTGTGGAGGAATACCCTGCCCTGCTTTGCTTAGGGTCCGTGGATATGGCGTTCTGGGCCAGTGCATTACCGGCATGGGGGGTCGCTAGTAAGTAGCTTGACAACGCCCACGGCGTGTCCGGTCGTGCTGCGAGAGGCTCGTACGGGTCATCTCTTGTCGGCGTTTTTTTTCTTTCTTTTTTTCCGGGGGGGGGGGGGGGGGGGGGGCGTTTT
>JAOYMO020244707.1:0-30085 GCA_025802455.2 Iodosphaeria phyllophila | reverse complement strand
GAGTTCCCCACTGTCATGGTGGTGGTAGCTGGGACAAAGATACCGGAGAATTATGTGGTTATTCATCCGAAAAGGGGCGCATCTGTACAGCGAAAAAAAAAGGGCGGAAGAGACGAGAAGTCCGATTCTAAGAAACGCAAGAGATCGTCAGAGCTTGTGGAGTATGGTTCAAGCGAGGATGATAATGATGACGGCCATGTTATGAAGGATGGGACGGATGGGGATTGTGTTGATTCCTCTACGAGTAGCTCGGGGTCTAGCTCTGATTTCGAGTCGGATAATGAGGAATAAGTTTTATTCCAAGTAATGCTAGCACTGTGCGATAGTACCTCACAAGGTCAAGCTTCTTGGCCGGTAACCTTCAATTGATGAGTAACATCTGCCGGGAGCGGTCTTTGTACATTTGACATCAATAAAAGAAATGCATGAGCTCTTTTTTTCGTTGTGATACCGGTACCTTCACCATAATGATGCGAATTGAGCTTGAAAGTTGAAGTTAACCGAAGGTCGGTTAATGTGGTAGCTTGCACTGCCACAGCTAGCCAGCGCCGTACAAAGTACTGCACGAAGTAAATGGGGTGGTACTGTACAAACTAAAATTGGACACTACAGAGACCGTATCGGCACAGTATGGACTCCACAGCCTGCTCGAAATCGGAGTGTACGATGGTCAGATTTCCACGAGAACTGAACAAGTCGCCCATCTGGAACCGCGACATGCATCTTCATGGCATGACAAGCGTGTTTTGCATAGCAGGTAGGTCTTGCACACCTGTCTGACACAAAACATCACTCTTTGTTACGGCATCACACAGGCGGGCTTGCAGCACCCGTGTGTCCTGTATGTGACCGGCACGAACCGCCAACCAAGCCAAGTGCAGTTGCCACCCCGCGTCTGGGCCTCCCAACGCCTTTTTTTTGCATGCTGCATGCCGCCACTGCTGGCATCTTGTGATTCCACTTCGCAACTTCGCAACTTCAACTCACTTCCCAGATCTGCAGATTTCCCACTCCCACGAAGCAGCGCGCTAAGCGCTATCTAACAGGCAATATGTCTGAGTTCCTTGGGTATGTTGACCTCGCTTTAACCTGCATGCATCTCATGAGAGAGACAGAGAGGGGGGGTGGAGAGGATGAGAGGTAGTGAAGCTAACCAAGGCGCACCGACTCATTATATAGTTCACGCATATCACTCATCTCGAAAAGCGATATCCGGTATGGCGACAACGATGCAACTAAGCTATTCCCTCGACTCCCCCGTCCTTGCCGAGACTAGCGCGCTGACTCCTGCTATTGCTACTCAGATATTCGGGTGTGCTCCACGAGATCAACTCGGAGGAGTCAACGGTTTCGCTCGAAAATGTCAAATCATTTGGCACCGAAGGCCGTCGCGGCAAGCCAGAAGAAGAGCTCCCACCGTCTGACCAGGTGTACGAGTACATTGTGTTCCGCGGCAGCGATGTGAAGGACTTGCGCATTGAGGAGGGGCCTACCGTCAAGGAAAACAAACCGCCGGCGGTACCGGATGATCCTGCTATTTTGGGCGTAAGTCGGGTTCTGGTCGCATTTTTCTGTTTGCGCTTTTCTAATTCCTCTCTGTGTGCGTGTGTGTATACGGGATATGATGAAATATTTTCGGATGTAAAACTGTTTTTGTCAGCTGAATTGCGCAAACAATTCCATGTTGATATTTCCGTTGCCTTCCTTCTGATCCTATGACCCCTACTCGCGGGGATGATAATTATCACACGCTGCTCTACTCTGCTCTAATTCGCAGATGTGAACAAACACTATCACTTGTGATAGCTAGTCAAGTTCTCAAAATTATCGATTCTAATATATCTACGCTTAGGCACGTGCTCGTCCCATTGGCTCCAACAATGGCAACCCCCCGGGCCCTGCGAATGTTCCTGCTGGGTTCAATCAACCGCCTCCGTTCCAGCAACAACCGTTCTTCTCGCCTCCTAATGGGCCGTGGGGCGGAAGAGGTGGTCCCCCAGGAGTTGGAGGTCCAGGAATGCCACCAGGTCCCGATCCCCGATTTGGTGGTATGCCTTATCCGCCTCCTAACTGGTTTCCGCCCGGTCAAGGCTTTCCTCCCAATGGCCCAGGCCCAGGCCCAGGCCCAGGCCCAGGTCCAGGCCCTGGACCGGGACCTTGGAATAACTTTGGTGGATTCCCCGGTCCTCATGGCCTTCCAGGTATGCCAAATCAAGATATGAGGACTACGCCGCAGGGTAACAAACCTACGCCCATTGGTGCTGGCCCCTCCTCTACTCCTAACTCGGAAAAGCCCAGAAACGCACGGGTTGATAATAGCGGTACCCCTACGCACGTTGAACTCTCGGCCGAACCCAAGTCTTTGGGACAGCCATCTCTGGGTCAAGCGCTTGCATCGAAGCCTGGCTCGATTCCCGCCTCGACATCGGCACTGGCTCCTACTCCCCCCATCGAATCGAAGCCATCGATCGAGGACGTCCAAGCTACTTCGCAGCTTCTCGAGGCCGCAAACAAGTCTCTGAATCCCCAGCTGCCTCAGCCGCCTCAGCCCCGAAATATGCCTTCTATGAATAACATGAACAGTCGGAACATTCCTACTGGTCCAAAGAGCAATCGGATCACCCCCGCGGTGCCTAACCCCGCAACCTTACTCTCCAAGACCAGCGTTCCCTACAGCGGAGTTCACGTGACAGCAGCTACAGCCACTATCAAGCCCGTTCCTGACCAAGCCAACGGGCCGGCATCGGCTGCTACTATCAGAGATGCCACTCAGCAGGCTAAGGCGGCTGTTGCTGTGGCCATGGCTAAGCTGGACGCTACTAACGCTTCCATTCCAACCAATGCGAACGGCACTAACGTGATGGATAATCTGACCAAGAAAGTTAACGAGATGAGGGTTAATGCTACCCGTGGAAGCGGAAGCCGCGGAGGCCGAGGTAGAGGAGGCAATCGTGCCGCAACATCCAAAGTCGAAGTACCCGAATCCGATTTCGATTTCCAAACCTCCAATGCCAAATTTAATAAGCAAGATTTGGCAAAGGAGGCAATCGCTGGCCCCCTGGCTGATAATACAGCTGCCAACGCCGCCGCCGCCGCCGCCGCCGCCGCTGCCAGTGCTGCCAGCAACGGCTCTGCCGCTGAGCTCCACGATGCCCCAGCTGACGACTCCCTTGCGCCCGCTTACAACAGGTCCAAGTCCTTCTTCGACAACATCGGGAGCGAGGCCAAAGATCGCGCCGATGGCGGCGGAGTCAAGCCTGGTGGACGCGAGTGGCGCGGCGAGGAGCAGCGCAAGAACATGGAGACGTTCGGCCAGGGTAGCGTGGATGGGGGTGCCTACCGCGGATATCGGGGAAGAGGTCGTGGTCGTGGTCGCGGTGGACGGGGCCGGGGATACTCGGGGCGTGGCGGTGGTAGTTTCCGCTCCCGTGGCGATGGACAGGCGCCCATCCATCAGTAATCCGTCATCATTCAAAGGATCGAACTATGGCTTGTAAGCGGGCTATCAGACCCGATAGCTTTTTGGTTTTGCGTTTCCGTTTTTATGCCTTTCTGCTCACTGTGTTCCGCATACATCGACTTTCCTCTCCACCGAAACCAACCGAGAACAAATTAAAATCCTCCCCCAACTTTCTTGTACAATGTACATTACAGCGGCATCTGGGTGTGGGACCGATCGATAATGCCTAGATCAGATGAGGCATCTCCTTGCTTCACCCCTTACCGGCCGGCGCAACAAGCAAAGCACGGGAGCTACGGAGTATGGATGGTATGTCTTGAATGTCGGAGAATGGTGGGCGCAGATGGAGGAATGGATGGATTGATGGGGGTTATTCTCAACTGACTGACGATCATCGACATCAGCGGGGGGGCGGTGGTAGAAGAGAATGGCAGCCAAATTTGCGATTTCTCTCTTTTTTTCACTTTTCGTTGTGCTATGTGGTTTTATATGCAGGGGGTCTGGTCCGGTTTACTGGCGAGATGGATGGACGGATTCGTGGTTTGCTTGCTCGCTTCATTTTTATCTTCTCATGTTAGTGAACGAGAGAGATGAGAAAACAGCGAATAAATGCAGTGATGCGGGCATATGGAAGATGGATGGATGGATGGCTGATGAAAGAGAGGATGAATGCATGCATGGACTGATGGAAGAAATAGGAGGAGGAGAAGCGGAGCTGATGCGAAATAGGACTGATGGTTGCTACGAATAAGAGAGAAAGAAAGAAGAAAGTAAGATTTTTTTTTTTTTGGTGAGCTTGTATCGTATGTGGCCAGGACTTCACAGTAGTGGTAGTGATTTTTCTGCTTTGCGATGTGGTGCGGTGCGGTGCGGTGCTATAACTATATGGTATGATACGGTAGGACTGTGGTGCTGTTGCTGCCTGAGATTGCTGGTGCTAGGAAGGATGGGTACTTGAAGGGATGGAGGAGTCATGAGAGAATGAAAAGGAAAGAAAAGGAAAGAAAAGGAAAGAAAAGGAAAGAAAAGGAAAGTAAATCTGCTGAGTCGTGGAGTGAATATCTGAAAGTTCGTTTTGGGAGGGGTGGGCGATGGTGGGTTCGTAGGAGATATGCACCAGCATGGGGAATGTAGATGTGGATGTGAGTGTCGACGTGAATGAATGTGCGTATCGCTCACGGATGGGGTTCTGGTCGTCAGCGTGAGGCTGAGATTGTCGGTTTTGGTATTCATATGGTGTACACGGGATTGCATGGTATACCATGGGCCGGGGAGCTACATAGTCGGATGAGGAAAGGTAGGGGTGGTGTTGGGGGGAAGGGGAGTTTGATACCACTTCCTTCGCATTACGTTACTTGAGAGAAGTTCAATAGATTGACGACCGATGATTAGAGTACGCTAATGTTTGGTGATCGTGGTAGTTGGGTGGCGATGGAGGGCTAGGGATACGGTTCTTGCTCTAGAAAATGAATATGGCAATGACAAGCATGTAAGAATTTATACAAACAGCCACTGAAATCCGGGCCTACTAGAGTCTGTTAAGGCTCAATAGGTATAACTCATCATTTGAGCTATACCGAATTCGGCAGCGGGACTAATCACATAGCGGGGTGTTCTGAGAAGCAAGTAGTAATGGACAATGTGAATTTCGTCCAAGAGATCTATTAGAACTCTTCATGATAGTGGTTAGGTGGTTAGGAAGGAATGGGCAACATATCGGTGGGAAAAGCTCTGCAGTTATTCAAGTCTATACTAGATGGTATGCCGGGAATTTTCGGGAAGGACGAGCTACCTACTCCACCACGACTGCCTTACCAGCTACTTTTATCCTGAAACATTGGCCGGTAGCTTAAAGTTTACACAGCTTCAACAAGAGTGCTCCTAGTCTAGAATCATCTCTCCATCAGGAAGCGGCCAAACGAAAGATCACTGGTGGAAATCTTCTGGCGTACCGAGGACAGATGAAAAAGTACCATTCAGGTGCACTGGAAATCTAACCAGGTACGACACCCGAATAAACCATAAAGTCCCGACCTGCACCACTTGAGTTCCGCGATTGATATTCTTCTGGCCTGAATCGAATCTTTCTAAATTAATAATTTCCACTCGAAACCCAGTCCGTCCTGGCAGAGTCAAATCTTGAGAAACCACATCCAGTTATTAACAGTTTCTAAGCCAGCGATTCATTTGTCCAGTCCAAGGGGATCGGTTCCCGTAAGGGATTGTATGCACGCAACCCCATAATGTAAGCTTCGGCGCGGGTTTTCCTGCCTTCCTTGGCCCCAGTATAGCTTCTGGGGCCAAAGGCAAAAAGCCTTGTCCTGAAAGGGATTTCGACTTCAGCTCCATAGTTGGGATCTGAGCTGCCATTCTTAATTGGCATCCCCCCGGAGACACGACCTCTGAGTACATCGAGTACCGCTTCCCACGTGCCACTCAGAAGATAGCCACCAACGTTCACCCGCGGCATTTCTTTCCTGGGACATGCTAAGAATGCTTCTAATTCTCTCAGGTGGAACGGCATGGTGAAGTCCAGCACCTTTAGTCGGGCCACTCACGTGCCGTGAGTAGTTGTTCAAGGCGAATAGGAAAAGTCGAATCTCCGTAAGAAGTCCAGGTCCTCGCTCGAAAATGAATGGCAATACTCTCTATCGACCTAGACATCAGGCAACTAGAGACATAATTGCCGGGGTTACAGTAATTCTCTTGCTCCCAGCTCGGGAAATCGCTCGAGGTCTTGACAAGCAAATCGAAAGACTTGAGACGACTAGTAGCACGTTTGAGGGCTTCGAGTCGCTTGGGGGGGGTTTCGAATGCAAAGCCGGTATCATCTGGCTTCCATAATGTTGTTTCCAGTCCCAACAATTTGACACCTGCTTGGTCAACAGCTACAGGGATATCAATCAGCATATGGGTTGGAGGTGGTCCATAGCTGTGGCGACAGACTTCCCAACTTTCACTGGGAGCAACTAGCTTTTTGTAAAGGTTCTCGATCTGAAAAACATCTAGGGGGATGATGTGGTTCGGATTCTGGTAGGAGAAATCACAGGCATCCCTGAACGTGAGGCGGTGAACTTCCGGCATCTTCGCAATTAACATGGCAATTCTCCGAGTTCCATTGCGATGCAGGGCTTCCTGGGCGTTGTATCGCGCTTGGTATCTTTTCTGGGCATCTCGGAGAAGAACATGATGGGGTTCCTGCTGGTTGAAATCGCGACTTGAAGTTCTCCACAAATCCATAATACGCATTGCTTCATCATATGCAGAGTCTAAGAAAGGGTCCGTTGAGGCGGACATGGCATTCTGCAATCTGTCTACGCAGTGTTTCAAAAAGTACCCATTGTATTTGACCCAATTTGCGCCATAATACGTCAAGGAAATTGAGACGGACTTGATCGCTTTTCCGATAATCGGGTGGTTTGCCACATCATTTAGCTTATTCAGGGACTCCTCGCTCAGATCGATTTTAACTTCGCGGAGTACAAGGTGGGTGCTTGTCTGGTGGAACCGCCAGCACGTCAAGCGCAGGCTTTGAATATCTTTGCGGCGCGAGGTGGGTGGATGAGAAAGATCACGCGCATACGGCATAGGCTTAGCGTTCGAACATGACTTTTCGACGAAGAGGAAAATATTGATTAACAGCTCATTAGGTAAGCTTAGGATTGGAGTCGAACGGATGACACCTGCTAAAGGGGACTCACAACGTGGTCTCTTCTTAACGTTGTGGCGGCCCATGATAGAAAGGAGTACTTTGCAGAATGACTTCAAAATGTTTAGCTGACCCAGACTGGAGGGTATGACGGCGGGATAGTTCGCAACTTAAAACTATCAGTCTGGAAAGTGTATCGTATTTGAATAAGCGACGGGCCAAGCCAGAGTAGATTTGATCGAAAGGATACCGCTACGAGGGGCAGCAGACATGGTCTAGAAATGACACGATGCAACGCGTGAGACAGAGTTCTCAGCAAGAAGAAAAATGAGCATAGTCAGCAAAAAGCGCAAAATGGACAGAAACACTCCCCTCCCCACGACTGATCTAAGCCATGCGCCAGAGTGTTCTTCCAACGGAGTGGAGTTTCCCTGTCCTTGGTGAATGTTCGAATCTCGCAGCCTCTGAGCTCTTGCGTCTGCGTTTTCTATTACCACCATTACGGCAGTGATACTCAGACAAATTTGGATTTGGCTCCTTTGAGTTTCCAAAACATGAGACATATATAGTCGCATCGATAGTAGAGGGCTTAGACAATAGCTGAGTCACGACGAAATTCCATCCTATGATCCACGCTTTGTTTACATCAATTATGTACATCGTAGATATATTAGTGTCCTTAGGGGTGCCATATTGTGTACCGATATCAGATTCATGTACTTCTACACGCTTCTTCACGACGCGACTTGACATTATTGCCCGATATTCTCGTTTATTATCGTGTAGATCATCATGGACCATGATTGTTTTTCTACTGCCGCCTTGTGCTACTTCCTACAAAATACCTTGATTCTCTACAATCTCGACCCAAGGACTGTCAGATTAATTCCTTATCCGCATGGAGATACACCATAATTCTATGAAAGAACACACCCGGCCTTTTACTGTTGGAGTCAATATTTCCGCCCAATATTCACTGCATCCAAAGCCTCCTCTAGCTATGACAAGAACCTTTCCAGAACCGCCCAGGTCAGGTATTCCACCCCTTTTCTTATACCGGCGGATCTGCTCGGCTAAGCCGGGCTCTTTTGAAATCTTCCACCCTCGACGCACTATACGCCATTGCTCGCGTGCCTTAGGAAATACATTATAGTGATCTTGGAGAGTTCTAGGTTTGTGGTTTGGTCATTTGCTGCGCCAAAGTTCGATACATTTCTGAAAATATTCGTTAATGAGAGAGCCAACCTTGTCTCCTCAGATGCGTTATGATTTCTTGCCCGCTTTAGAGTACTCTACTGACGCTCTTTTCTTGAGTAACCCTGCCAGAGCCTCGTGTATGATAAAGTTACCCGTGAATGAAATGGTGGCGTTCTTCCTAGGTGATGGAGATTCTGGAACTGAGGCAGAGTTATGACACTTATGTCTATCGTGAAAAAAGATGGGGGTATTGTTGCTGTATCGATGGAGCTTTTTGCAACTGCCTGGCATGTTAGGGCAGTTGTACCGATGCTATCTTTCTCGCGCATCATTGGGTATGCATACAAATCCCAAAGGGTGAACCGATATTTCGTAGTGCCTTCGGCTTAGGGGCCTCATCGGAGAAAGCCTAGAATCCATGTATCCATGCTCCGAGCCTATTGGGGCGCTTTTGTGCTCCGTCCGCCGCCGATCGGGGCACTCAAGAAAACTCATGGCCATGGGTACTCACTCGCCTTTCAAACAGGGACTAGAATTTCTGGTGGCAAGCTCAGTTTTATCCGAAGCAGCGTACATCGTACCAGAGTAGCACATGTGCAACTGATCGACTTAACGACCGAACTAGGCGTGCGAACGAAAGTGAAACGGAAATACCAAGGGATCTTTTGCGCTTGACTCTCTGTCTTTCGATTTTTTCTTTGGTAGCTATCTCTTACCTATCCAGTAATCATAGGTCTCTTCAACGTTATGGCGAAGCTCGGCATTATTTATAAGATTCTTTTGTTCATACTGATCTTCTGTTCATACTGACCTTCTGTTCATCTACTGTTCCAATCATAAATGCTTCACGAAAAAGAGCAGTTCACGACGACCTTACAAAAATTATGTTTCCGTAGAGGAGTTCGAGGACTAGACAAAAACACGGGAAGCCGAATCTCTAACCCGGAAAGGCTACAAAGAACTTTACACCCCTCGGCAATGGATAAGGCGAAATACACTCGACCAAGGAATAGACTCAGTGAAGGCAGGAAGTGGCCCCGCCAGAAGGCCCACCATGTGACACCAATCGACTTTTGGGTACTGGTATGGAATATAGGAAGACAGAAGATTAAGACTCACGACACAATGTCCGCGGGGCCAAGAGGCCTTCTACGACTACAGGAAGGCCTCCGCACGTTGTAGTTGCAGGTTTCCGATGGTGCCAGATCTCGCCCAGTTCAATACCACAAGCGTTAAGATCGGCCATATAGCGAGAAAAGAAAGCCGAGAAGTCCGTGCGGAGATGGACGAGGGCCGTCATGCTCACTTGAACGAACTAGCAAGGTCCTATGCGCTGTTGACCACGCGAGAGCTCTCGGCTTTCCCCGTCAAATGTACAGAAACTTCTATGTCAGCTAAATGAAAGCAAAATATCACCTCCGTGAAAAGCATGCTACTAGATTCCAAGCTAGGCTTCTCCTAGATTATGGTCTTGGTTGAACTTAAGAGCAACCCGTCAGCTAATCAGGTTCTCCGGACGTTGATCAACAACGCAAAGTACGTCAAGGGTCTTCGCGTCTGAGGACGGCCGATAGTTCGTCCTGGCTTTCGTTTTTTGCGGCTCTCGAATGAGGGTATAGGAGCTGGACTACGTCGGCGGAATTGGCCACACTCAGTTCAACGTCAGTAAAGACGGGCTTTGTGCTGTCTCTACATTGGCCTTTTCCCCAGAGTGGCTGAAGACGATTAGGGTTTCGACCCTGCGATCGCAAATACAGACGACGGAAGCCGGGCTATCAACATTTCTCAGGAAGGTAAACAGGAGTGCCTGGACCTCCATGGCCTCATTCGTCGAGTATCATGCCTCGTTGGCAAGGCCGCGACATCCTGGAAAGTCCGCTACTGAGGGAGATCCGAACACAAACTACGGCAATGGTCATCGAGTCAGGTTGGTGCCCTTGCGTCAGCAAGCGAGCGGATGAGCTCGGCGTTCCCGATCAAGCCCAGCACCAGCTGCCCATCACGCCCGCCAAAGGATCGCGTGCATAAACGTGTTACTACATGCGACTTTTTTGGTGCAATCGTTTGCCAAGTGGCGTCTCAGGTGGATCTACTGTTGGCCCGGGCGGGTTGCATAGAAGGACGGCCATCGCTGTTCGAGGCTGGCTTTCTCCAAAGACACAACGACTGACAATCTTGCGGCCAACGGGAGCAAAGAATCCATTTGGCGCCTTTGTTTTGGTTGATCCCAGATCAGTCATCCGCACGAAGCGGCTTCAAATTACCGGGTTTGGAGAGGTACTTTAACTGACACACTGACGTCCATGGGCTATCGGTGCGCTTTCCAGCTAGCAGCATTCCTTCTTGCACATCCTTGAGTCCCTTTCTGTGTTCTTTTGTTGACCTGTTTGCACTTCGCAGCTCCGGGTCAGGCGATAATCTTTCCATAGTTCAGTTGTTGAAATTTAACAGGCGCTGAGAACCTAGCATTTAAGAATTCCGGTCTCAGAGCTCGTCACGGGTAGAATAGCTAGTTTCTCTTCACTACACTTTGAGGCTGTTATGCCCTACACGAGGCAGCTCCGGTGATCCGTATTGTTACAATCGGATACCGTGGGAAGAAAAAAGATTCCAACTGTATTCAGCAACAGTTTCTGTTCTTCATACAGCTCGAGGTGATCCGAAAATGACATCTACTTGGCCATGCCTATACCTAGTCATCCTGTCTACGGGGTCCCGTACACCAGATTCCAGCCCGGCGGGAAAAGTCTTCGAGTTCTGTTGAAGCGCTACAACTTGCAATGATACTAGACTTCATGAGTCACACCGACTCAAAACTACCTACATTCTCGATCTCCGTGTTCTGTGAGGTGCGATTGCCGAGTTAGGCCACGCAATTTACCAGGCTGTGTTAAGCCTGTGCCGCAACATCTCCCCCGCTGACTGGCTGGGGCTGAAGCATAGCAAGAGAGATGCAAATGATTCAAAGATAGAAGAGACCATCACGACAGAGATAGTTCTGAATTTAGGCGGCTCACTCAAGCAACACAGAGCGATTACAGTCGCATTTTTGCCTGCTTGACTGATCTAGCCTTTGACACCAGATGAGGCATTCGCAAGCTTTAACTATACCATGCTATGGGAATGGAGATGTTTCCTTTTAAATAATGAGTAGTTAGAACCGGCCTGGATTTGTATCAGATCTACCAGACCCGGATCCCGAAGGTGGATCTCGGGCCACGATCTTCTAGCGATACTTCCGCCAATGGTTAAGCGCGTTTTAGCTCTAGAGCTTGTCTCAGGGACACATAGACAAGCTGAAGCCTTCACGCTCATACGACCAAGGCATGGATGGGTATATCAGAACACAGCCCTTATGGCTGATTATATCGGCTGCGCAGTGATAGCCATGGCGACAGAAATAAATAGGTGTTAAGACAACAAGACGAATTCAAAAGCGGGCACGGTGAATTTCGGGGGGGGTTTCGCTGGCGAATACTTCGCCAGCATTAACTTTAGAAAGCAATTATCAGGCTACCAGTATTACTCTTCACCCAATTACCCATTGATTGTATTCATTGAAAACAAAAAAATGGTGGGATAGCTCTGTAGATACTGTAGCCAGTTACCATTAGGCCCGGTGGCGGCCCCCGAAGATCTTCCATCTTCATGATCATCTATCGAATCGAATACACCGATTTCACACCAGTTACCGTAACCACGCCAAAATTATCACTTCGTTCCAATACCAACAAGCAACCCTGTTGAGTGTTACCAGGCCTTCGTATCTAGTGTCGTGACTTACCAGAAAGTGCACACCATAGGGTAGTTCATAACCTAGATTAAAAAAGCTCATTAGTCCACGATTATTAGAGTTATGCACCCAATTATACTGTGTTGGGAGGGCAAAATATTACACCCGCATATAGTGCTCCACGCAGGTTCATGGGGGTCCAACAGCCCCGCACTACAAAAAAAATATCTTTTTCTTTGAGCCTACGAGCCCACTAGTCTACGAGGCAGGCGAGTATCACGGCATCACAGTAGTTGAAGGCTGTGGTAATTACTCCATTAAGCAGTTAAGTTAGAAGCTGTTTCTATTATATTTCTCCCTCATCGCTTGTGAAGCCGCTTGTCTGCCTCGTAGGCAAAAAGAAAAAAAGATTTGTTTTTCCGTGCGGGGCTGCCGGACCCCCACAACCCCCACAGAATACCGTATGCGGGTGTAATATTTTGCCCCCCACAACAGTAATTGACTGTGGAGACAATGGGCGTTTCTAGTGTAGGGTGTGCACTTTCCCGCGGGGTACAATATCATACATGGTCATCATAATGGACATTAAAGTATTGGGAAAATTCCAGAAAAGGAATCAGCAATACAGTGGGTCGTTTATTTGACTATAACGACAGCTAAGTCTCATCGTTGGGTTTCTCTTGATAGTGGCCGTCTCAACATCTAATAAGAGGATTCCCGAAGAACAGTCCACCTGAGCTAACAACTTGGAGCTACTGGGGAGAATGCACCTGGATTGATGGAACGCCCTCCTGAATTGATGGGGCGACTTCCACACGGTATGTACCTTGACCTTCGTTTATTGTTAATATGTAGCCTAGGCTAAGCTCCGACTTTGAACTATCGATGTTATGCCCGTCCGTGTCAGCTTGAGGTAGTGGATAATTCTTGTCAAGATGTTGATGATCGAATTTTGCAACAACAGCTTTTCGCGGGTACTGGTCATTGCAAAAATAGACGTGGCCGATTGGATAGGCAAGAGCCGGGTTGCAGCAAGCACCCAAAACAGCAATAAAGGCAGCGGACTTCATGTTTCCCTGGCACAAATGTTAAATGAGGGATGTTGCGCGACAAATTTCGTGTCCATTGAGAAGTTGACTTACTCGGAAGCAATTGAATGGTTCGATGGTGGACAAATGATCTGGGACTCAAGAGAGCAGGATCCCTTGTAATAGTTGTTCTTGCTAGGTTTAAGGTCTGCGATGGGTTGAAAGCTGGGAACGGTTGAGCGAGATATTCGTGGGATAGTACAATTAAAGAGTGGCAATGACCTGGGCTTTTATAGCAAGCATATGTAACTTACTAATCACAAACTTTGCTTTGGAAGAGTCATGCTCATAAACCAAGGCCTTGAAACGGCAGGTTGATCTATGATTTCTACTAAGACTGGCCATCGATAACTTCATTTCCTTGACCGATTATCTAACACTTGTCTTTTTTCTTTGCCTAACCATCCATTTACAGGTCGGCCACTTGAAACTTGAAGCTTGGCCAGTGTCTTCCAGGCAAGTGACGTTTATGCCTCGGTGACACCCGGTAAAGTTATACATTTCTGTCAAGTGGTATTTTTCGGTAAAGTTATCTGCCAAAAAGAAAGGTGACATTACGGCGAAACTTTCCGAAAATAATCATCGAGTTATGGGGGCCATGGATCGTAGCTGCAAACTTTTGCATGCAACTGGGCACTAAAGCACTTGTGCGAACGGAGTAACGATCTTTTTTTTCCTTTGATGAAGCAGTGGTAAGCACAGCACGTTCGCCCAATAGATGAGGCAGCAGCGCAATTCAGTAATCCATTGCTCCTTCTAGAATCCATCGCTCCTTCGAAAATCAACTGCTACGTCGAGAATCCGATCTATTGCTACGTCGAAAGTTCATTGCTCTTGGTGCTCAACATGCAGATTCTCGGAGCTACAGAGTCACCGATACGTACTATGGCAGTTTCTATGATAGGGGTGTGGATCCCAGGACCTACCCACTGCACCGCACAATGTATTACAGTAGTAGCCAAAATACGCACAAACAGTATTTAGCCTTTACAAACTCGATCCACCATCACCAGATTACACATAACGACTTACTAGGCAATTAAAGACTTCATACAGAAGGCCTTCTAACTGCCCGAATCCCGTGTGTAATAGGTGTATCAAAGAAGCACAAAAATTGCAATTTTTCGGTTTATTACCATTGCTTCTGCCGAAAAATAGTTGCGCAACACCAAAACCAACACTAACACTGACACTTACACTACTATCAGCCATCCAAAACGACGATGTCCGGCGGCAAAAAAAAAGGGCAAGGTAACCATCCTAGACTTGAGCAGACTTACTGAGCAATTCAAGACCCCGCAACCGCCCGATCATCAAGAGGATACAGAAGCGCCGGGCGTACCAGAATCGAAGCGATTCACAACCGACCCCAAGGGACGATCCGATAAAGAAGCGTAGCCGGTGTTATAGGCCTGGGCTATAAGCCTGTGCTTGTTGGTCAAACTCGGACTAAAGTTAGGACGGGGTTAGGACTCCGGTACACAGGCATGACGCCGCCCTGTCGGGACGCACGAATGCCCGGCAAAGGGCGGCCTATACATATGTAGCCGAGACGCGCCGTCAGGCTTCAGACCTGATCTCTTCTTCTTCTCTTCATAGCTGTTTGATACATTTAATGGTAGTCATCATATATCCATACCCAGGCTACCTTGTAACATTCAAACAACTTATTCCTTCCCACGTATGCTGTGTAACGATTCATGGGATATATCCGGCTAATGCCGGTATCGCGACGCGCACGGCAGGGCGCCCCCTGAATCTGGCCTCCGACCAAGGCCGCCCGGCAACTACATCGCAAACCGGCCTCGTACACGGCCGCCACCGGCCATACCCGCGATCAGCATACCCGCGCATCGTACACTAATTCTTTTGCCTTGGACTACGATGTACGGTGCCGGGCGGGCCCAACTGAAGGACCCATTGGGCGCGTGTTACTAACAATAGGCCACCAGACTATCGCCAGGCGTTAGATGGATGGGACAGCTGGATGACATCCGCCGTCGCTGGTAGCAGAAAGGACACTTGGGGAATCAGTGCATAGTCGCGCCTGTCACGGCGCCCTTAGATAGCTTTCCTCTCTTCTCCATCACGTTCGTCAATTCAATAGCCGTTACCTGTATGCGTTAGCTACCGTTCCGTGAAGCCTTAGAGTCAGGCTATCGCCGGCCGGTTTGGCACTTGGGCAGCTGGGGCGGTTGGGAATGGAGCGCCGCTACGGGCGCCCCGGGAATCAAGTGTACGGTATATAGCTACATGCGGCCCTACACCTTCAAGATTGTCTTTCACTCCCCATCGTGTTATACAATTATAAGCCGTTCATTCGTGAAGCCTGACACAGATACTCGTACTACAGATTCTTCTGACAGAAGAAGTTTAGAGGTCATGTTTGTCTTTTCATTCAAGTTTGAATAGAAGATTACTGATTTTTGCCACCACCCGAAAAGGACATGCGCTCAACTCCAACATTTGGAGAAGCGCCTGGCTTCTAGATCCAGGCTCGGCCTGCATCCATGAGTTAGCACGTGAGCATTGAGCAGTACAAGGCCGGGATCTTTGGCATGGGGAAGGGTGCATGATGAATTACACAGCAGTGAGACGTGCGCCAGTCAAGATTCACCATCGTATCGCGCCCTGAAGCCTGCAGTAAGCAGTGGGAATCCTGAAGATTTATCTCGGCACCTCGGTAGTGCTGTGCGAGAGTACGAAATCGTGGTATTGAATACGTGAGTAATTACAGCAACTTTTCCCTACTAGCTTTTGGCCCGATGGAAGAATACGGATATCACCAAGTCTATCTTTGAACCAAAACAAACGGTGCAGAATTTCATCGAAAATACGCTCGCCATACTCAGCTCAAAGACCTGGACTCGATTGACCATCAGGTCACGCTCCAACCCGCCTAATCCACACTGAAGGATGTCCTCCCATGCAGCAATGCTTTTCATTGAGCTTGTTGAAGACATGCAGCTTGACTGTGGCTAGGTGTTTGTTCTACCAGAGAGAAAAACCCCAAAGAAAGGCGGGCTCTCAGATGGCGTAGGGAGTGCATTATCGGGTATTGTTCTTCTGGATCACTTTAGAGAGCGGGCATCTTGTCATGTGACTTCAAGATGGTACATGCTGAAGGAACGCAAGCGTTCCAATGACAGAACCGTCTGGTCCCAGATCCTTTGAGTTCCTCAATATCCTGATAGACAGACGTCGGTCAACAATCGAAAAAACTCAATGCGCATATTGGTGACGAATATACGGAGTGGACGACGCCTCGAACAAACCAGCGCTTAGATAGTACAGTACTTCAAGCCGGAGACGCCTCGGAGTGGCGGGGCTTGGCGAGATGTGGTCATCAGCGTTGTGCCCCGCGCACTTGTAGCCAGTAATACTACTGACGTACAGATCCATAACCATATTATCTCTCAAAAGCAACAATTTCTGGCTTCAATCTGCAGATCAATCATCAACCCAACACGCGTTCAGTCAACAGCGCGATTTTATGAGACAGCGATCAGAAATTGCGCATTGCCACTTTCCATCACGACCTGAAAAGTCTTCGTCGCTGCCACATCGAACCGTGGTCGCTCGCCATGTCGAGCCGGCAGCTTCGCAAGCTGCAGAAGCAGCAAGCACTCGAGAAACTCGGAGCGCAGCATGAGGAGCAACCGGGCGCAGGAAGCGAGCCGGAGACGACCTTACCGGCACCCAAACCGAAACTCGGGAAGTTCTCTGGGTTTGCAGTGTTAGGAGATGTAGGTGACGACGAGGACAGCGAGGACCAGCAGGAGAAGGAAGAGGTGGAAGAAGAGGAGTCAATCGCAGGATCTTCACGAGAAACCCAACAGGACGAGAATGATGCTGCTGCTACTGTCGCACCGAAGAAAAAGAAAAAGAAGAAGAAGAAGAAGAGCAAAAATCAAAATGCTGGGGAAAACGCAAACGCAAATGCAAAGACGAATGCAAATCAAGACACGATGGACATTGATAGGGCCATTCGCGAATTGAAATTGGTGGAAAAGAAGACCGGAAAGCCAGGAAATGCGGCTCAAACAGATCAAATGCTCAATGTTTTCAAGATCAACACGAACCATCTACGTGTGTTGAACGAGATGCGTAACTTGTTTGGTCGCGAAGCTATCGCTGCTGCTGAATTGGAGGAGGCCCAGGAGGAACAGGACCGCCAACGCCAGCGAGCTCAGAACCGGCGAGGGGGAGATCAGCATGTCGACCTTGAAGGCATCCTTAAGGGTTTACCGGGAAACCAACTACCTGAGGTCACTCGCCGCCGGAACCCTTTCTTGCCCGGAAAAGAGACATGGCCCAATGCAGCGGCCGCTGGATTGACCATGGAAGTTGTCAAGAAGTCGGATCCTAATGGGGTTGGAAAGGAGGCGGGGATCACCGAGTTCCGCTTCGTCCATGACACCGAGTACAACAAGCTGGAGACGGAGTTTTTTGTGCTTGCACAGATGCACGATCCTATGCAGCTCGTTATATTCCTTCGCAAGCACCCTTATCATATCTCTACTTTGATCCAGGTCAGTAAAATCGCCAAACAGGACCAGAACTCCTCTCTGGCCACCGATCTGTGTGAGCGTGCCTTGTTTACATTCGGCCGGGTGTCGCTTTCCCAGTTCCGCCAGAAGATGGAAGAGGGCAAGGCTAGATTGGATTGGAGACGACCAGAGAACCGCCAGTTCTGGCTGGCCGGCTTCTACTACCTCAAGACGCTGGTTGTCAAGGGAACATTCCGGACAGCCCTGGAATGGGCCAAACTCCTCTTTGCCTTGAATCCTGACGACCCCTACGGCATGATCAACTTCATCCATCCGCTGGCCATACGCGCTCATGAGTCCAAGTGGTTTATCGAGTTCTTCTACGCCATCCTATCTCAGAAAGACGTGCGCGAAACCGATTATATCTTTGCCACGCTGGCCTTGGCTCTCCTGCAACAAAATGACAATGATGCGGCCAACGCCCTTCTGTCCAAGGAGATGACACGCATGCCCTGGTTCTACGGCGAACTGTTCAAAGAGCTCGATATCCGCATTCCGCATGTTATTTGGGGCTATGTACCTCGCTGCTCATCAGAATTCTTTTACACTGAGCTGTACAAGCAGCAGGCCAGGTCTCTCTGGGACAACCCGCAGGCCATTACTCTACTCAACCAAGCAGCATCCCAAGCTAAAGCACCAAGACCCAATGTTTTTCCTGCCTCCGCCTCGATAAACGAAAGCGCCGCTCGCTGGGCCTATCTCAACGACAACCAGTCGCTCATGAGTGCCATGCCCAGCAGATTACTGCACAAGTACCCAAACTGGGAGTTTGACCCGCTTCCTCCGGACTTCACCACCAACATCTTCAGCCACGAGACCCAGAAGCTGCCATGGCAGGACGACCGCGGCCCGGAGTTCATGGCTGGCATATCGCCCGGGGACCACGTTCGCTTCAACCACATGATACAGAATCTGGCCGGAAATCCCCGGTTGCTCGATGAGCTGCAGAGAGCCAACCATCCCAACCGGAATCGCCGCGGAACAAGGCCGTCGGTTGCCAGTCACAATGCGCAACCCCGCTCCTATCAGGACAACCCTGACAACGATGACGACAACAATTCTTACTATCAGCCGCGCATCATCAACGGCATCGAAGAACTCGACGACGACATCGATTTCGATAACGACAACGAAGATGAAGATGCCTGGGAAGACGAAGACGATTTCGACGATGATGACGAGATGGACATGGACGACTTCAACGACGATGATGACATCATCGATTTCGACGACGAGTTCCTCCCCCGCGGTGAGCTGTTCCAGCAGTTTCTGGAATACGTCATGCCGCTCGGTCTGCTGCGTGAGGAGGCGCTTGCCAGGAACCAGCAGCAGCACGAGTCGAGGCCCCGTAATCTGGCGGACGAGGTCAGCGATGATGATATGCCGAGCTTGATCCCGCCCGTGATGGCCGATGGAAGGCTTGGGGGGGATGATAGTGATGATGGCGTGGATGATGACATGCCAGGTTTGGAACAGATAACACCTGGAGAAAGGGCCGGCAGAGTGAGAGGGGGAGTGGATAACGATGACGATATGCCGGCTTTGATTCCGTCTGGTAGTCGTGGTCGTGGATAAGGGGAAGATGAGGATCACAACGACGAGATGCTCGGGTTCGGCTTAGATCTGGTTTTGCAGAAAGGAAACAGGAAAAATATACCTATGCCGAGGACACGAACGGGCACGAAGGTGTGTAGGGAGGATGATGATGATGATGATGATGATGACGATGACAGTCATGTGATGAGGAGAAGGGGGATTTGCGCCCATTGGTGGGCGTTGATCTTCATGAGGTGTATAGTGTGGCTCAAGGGGCGCCCAGTTCGAAACAGGGAGGAGCTGGTGGTACGAGGAGACAAAGACAAGCTTGTGTTGATGACTTTACAGATGATGAGATGTCCAGGTTGGTCTAGGCCTGTTGAGGAGAGGGAGGGGGGAGTAAGGTTACGATGCTGTGGGTGGAAAGGCACGGATACAGAGCTGCTGCAAAGGGGAACGTGACTGTTGGTCCCTGAAAGCCAAGCGTCGCATTCTACACACTATTACTGCCACTGGTGTAGGAATTCAGAGCGAGAGGCGAGGGAGGGATGGTACTCGAATACGGCATGGAGGGAGAAAGATTGGACGTGGCTGGCGCTAGTGTCTTTCGTACATAGTGAAGGTCGTGCATGTACATGCCTATGTAGAATAGGCTAGAGTTTGCTTCGCTGGGGTTACCTACGGCGTTGTTTGAGGAAGGGATACTGTATGGCTAATCAAGTGATGAATACCCACAAATCACCACCACCACCCAATGAATGTGGCTTGTTAAGATGACTGGCATGGGTTGAAGTTATGAGAAAGAGCTGTAATTTGATTTAGTGCCACCGCCGGCCACCTAGTGCCCAGGAAATGGTGTTTTTTGAGTATGGTGGCTCCCCTATAAAATATCCATCAATAGGCCCAGCAGCCCTGACCTACAAAACCCCCCCTCCTTCCTCATCCTCAGAGCCTCGCTACACCGGCTGGGACCTTAAGCTCGTTGAATTTTCTCTCTTGTCTGCTCCCTTTCTCTGCCTGCCTCACCATGTGGCCTGGATGAGCGCTTCGGGCTTGGGGTTGAATATCATGTGTAGATTTTCTATGTGTTTACCCTCAGAGGGTCTGTGTTCCTTCTCTTTTTCTCTTTGTGGGGTTTCCTCATACTAGAGTTCAAATCTTCACCGGAGGACTCCGCTTCTTAGGAACCGAGCCAGGCCAGAGATGGAGCGTTCACCGGTACACACCGTTTCTAGTGTTTTCAATCTACTGCGGGTTTTTTTATTTAAGTCTTGCCGGCTCAGCGCTCTCATGCGTGGCAAGTGTGATGGCCGTGTCCAGGGGGGTTTTAGGGCCATGCTTCTTGGCCACCCACCCTATTAGCCCGACACATGGGGCTTGGGGTGGATCTTATATAAATCGCTCTCGCCGTGGCGGCCACTGCGGACGCTAGGAAGCAGGGGAATCCTGGGGGGGCATGACATGTAGGTAGCACTATGAGTGTCCTTGATTGGATCAGAACAAGGTAATGTTACATTACGATGTATATCCAACCGCAGGCTGGATGTCTCTTTCGAAAATATCGAGCGCACCGGTATATTGGGCGATACCGTGGCCCCTAATCCGGGGCCGGCATAGGTCTCCTCGACACCGATGCGCAGCTAGCTGGTTAGAAAGCCTCGTGATGAGAGTCCCAATCTAGGCCGCTGTGGCAAGTGTAAAGGGAGTACCTTTGCGTATGTAGTGTGAATAGAGGAAACGATCGGAATGATGGAACAATCTTCCCGGAAGTAAAGAAACATGTCCGGGTCAAATTAGGATGCCACTGTGCCCTTCCGCAAATCACGAAGGACTAGGGTAGTTTGTCCTGCGTTGACGAACCATCATGCCCCGTCACTGCGTGGAGCCAGGCCAGGCTTGAGATTGCCCGTTCCAGGGTCAAATCGATGCCGTTAGTGCTGTTTATGACAATGTTTGGTAGGTTGCCGCTGTTCACCTGCGAACTATGGCGTAGAAGGAGGATTGGTCTCGCCCACTCCAGTCAGTTCCTCCCAGGCCCGGTGTGCCCAACCAGTTCATTGGCACCCACTACGTCTTAGCCATGGACTGATAGCGGACAACGCATGCAAGACCGGTTGCCATGTTTCCAGGCTCACCATACGGAAATGCACGACGCTGACGGAATCCTCGCTTGTCACATAACAGAAAACTCAAGAGTCGCAGTCCCGCCGCCTAGCATGTTTACCGGTAACTGGAGGGCTTCACTGTTCAGAGGTGAGGTGGAGTGCATCCAGAAACGACTCTCTGTATTTCTCGCTATCAAGTTGGCTAAACAGGAAACTGGTTCCAGAGAAGCGGGAAGAGTTGGCCCCGGCTGGTACAGTATGATATGATATGTAGTGCCCCAGACTTCGCGTGCGCACCCATCCCTTCACCATCCTCTCTCTCTCTCTCCCTCTCTCTCTCTCTCCTCCCACCTTCCCGCGCGGCTGCTCGAATCTCTCCTGCTCGTCGTATGTTCCAAACTCAGTCGAAAAGTCGATCCGAAGATTCCCCCATCGGCAAACCCCATCCGTCATGCTATGTGGATATCAATCGGCGAGAACAAGACTTCAGAAAGAAGTAGAAGCAGACGTAGAAGGTAGAGGTAGGTAAGCAATGCCGGTGTCATTTTCCAACGAGAAGTGAACAAGGATGTACAGTTGGCGAGAGCTTAGTACCAAGAATCGAGTCCTTCCTTCGGGGGGCGTTGTAGCTGCTATGTCGTGCGCCATGTCCTCTGCTTTGCAGAACGGTTCGATGCCATCCTCTCTGCAAGTTGAGGCTGTGGAGTAGGTGTGGCCGGGAGCGATCTTGTCGGGGTGTTATCTGGTGTGTCCTAGAAGGAGCGGCTAAGTGACGGATGGGACTCACTTCGACGAAGTCCAGACCGGGCAGCCATGATTACGCCGCCTTTTCTCTACTTCTTTGATCCAAATTTACAGGTTTTTCATTCTCCTTTATGTATGTTTTTAATTTTGTCAATCTGTAAGATAATATATGGATGATGGCGACATAGTCCACTTCTTTTTCACCGAAAATAAAAGACACGGGCTGGCTTCCTTCGTCATTATAATGCCGCCGAAGCAGTTCCTTATAGACTTTTTCTAACCTGTAACTGGCTTTTCTCGCCGATTTTACTTTTGGTGGCCATCCTTTATGCCACGCTTCGTATTTCTTCAACACCTCGTGAATTTCATCTTTCATCATCTTTTTATTCTCTTCCTGTTGCTTCTGTTTACCTTCATCGAGCCAACCGAACCGATTGCTTTTCATGAACTTCCCTGTAACTGAAGGTATCGGAGACCGAGTCTGAGGAGTGGCGAGTAATGCGGATGTAGGATCTTCTATCGTGCTTCCTGGTGAATCGGATACGATCTCCGGGTTCTGTGTCGACGCTCTAACGCGCGCCTTTCTTTGTCTTCGACCGCCCTTAAGTAGTGGTTGGCCTTTGTTGGAAAGCGCCCCGCTGGGAAGGGGTGTTCTGTTGGTTCCAGGCATAACGAGGGGACCAGCGAGTGATACGGATGGGGAGACTTCTGCCTGGGGAGCCACTGGTTTGTGTGGTTCTGTATCATGCACACCTTGGAAGGCCGGTGCTGCCAAAACTGTGCACCATAGCTGAATACTAAATAGCAGCAGTGACGAGGTCAATTTCATGGTGGGCAATCGCGGTACCGCCGTGATGAGAATGGTGGTGAGAATGTGGAGTTTATATAGGCGGCCTGAGATGAGGGGATCCGAACCGAAGCGAAGTATATAGAAACGCGGCACAACGGGAATTTTCCAGACAAAAGGCCGAGATCAGTCGCCTAAATACATGTTTTTTTTCCTCTGGGGTCCGGTTCGGATCGCCATGTGGAGATCGCAAGTGTTCGACCTGCCTCCATGGCTTCTCAGATTCAGGGCCAGAAATCCGCAGTTTACGGATGAAACTTGCGTGACATGACAGGAAGTTTTTCAAAATCTTCAGGAGATATGAGGTGGACGGCTGATCAGCTCACGGCTGTGTAATGATACAAAGTAGGTGCTTTGCTTCCATGAAACCGTGACATTGGCCTGAAGCCACATTCCTCATCCACGACATGGATCGCAGGTGCAACATATGCCTGACTACGGTGAAGTGACTGCTGGACTTGAGAAGAGGACATTCCCATGGCGCATGAGAATCCTCTGAGAGAAGCGCACAGTGTCAGATACAAATAGAACGCTGAACCTGTTTTGTGGGTGACGCCATGTGCCTTGATGATAGCTAGTAAAGGCACTCTCCGGCTGGCCACTCCACACAAAAGCCCCGATAACGTTAGGGCACGTTTATGCAAATGATAATTAGCCAGAAAGTGTGTTGAATTGGTAGAAGCAGATGAAGGCCAGTTCGGCCGAATCTGCAATAAAAGGCTCGCTCGCATCCTTGCGAGCGTGTGGCGAAGGTGGCTGCCTGAGGCCTACATTTGGGGGCCAGGCCACCGGACCCACAGCCATCATCGCGGTTTTGTGCTTTCTTAGTACTTCGTAATACTCTAAAGACACGTGACCCGTGAAAGTTGGAAGCTTTCGATCCAAAGGTTTCACAGATGCCGTGTTGGATCTAACCTACGGTGTACTGTGGAGATGCCAAGCAGGACAGACCCCTGTGGCTTTTGCTCGGATCTACCGGTAGGACCTAGGATAGGCTGGCTTCGGGTGGAAACTTTCGCACTGGGAGCGATTCCACCAATAAAGACGTTGCTATCGTACACAGTAGTAGGCCCATAATGGATAGATTAGATGTAAACTGTCCGAGCAAGGGCTATCTGGCTATTCTAGTGGGCGATATTTCTATGCAACAAATACCGCAAAATGTGGGGTTCTGGGATCCACACAGATATCTAACGTAAAACCCCACCCCGCGAGCCACCTAAGTAACGTCCCGGACAGAGCTGGGCCAGGCAAGTGAAGCCCTATTAACGTTACTGATGGTAGGTGGCCCGCGAGATGGGTTTTACATTATGGCAAACGCGCAAGTGTGTGATGGCTCTGAAGTAAGCATGGGCTTACAACCCAGTACATACTGTGAAGGATGGATCTTCAGGATACACAGTCGTCTGTGGAGGCGAAGAATGCAACCTCCAAGATCAGACAAGCCCACCCTATGAACCACCCACCCGGGCAGAACATGTCTCAAGCGGGATTCCACGTACGCAACACTACAAGTGGGTTTGGATCACCTGATACAGAAAACAATAGGGGTCAGACGGCTTCATCACCGACCGTAGCCAGATCGGCTGCGGATTTGGCTATGGTCGGTGATCTGACGGTCTAAACAGTGGGTCCTGCTGCTGTTGTCCCTGCCCGCTGGCCGGCACCATTTCTGACTAGCCGTTTACATCGAAATCCCCACACGTGATTGTGAGGACAATAACCCTCAAGTAAATTTCGAGAGAGACGTGACGAAGCCTCAGCAGATTCGCAAAGGGATCCTGATTATCTATCAATTGGGGGATAAAACACGCAACAGGAGGATTCTGAGTCACCATTCCGTGTAATGCATGCTTCCCCAAATTGCTACCCTAGCTTACTTCACAAAGAATCCGAGTATCATAATTAAATGCTGGTAAAAGTAACCCTTTACTGGTATCCCATAGCCACAAAAGGTAGAGACGAACCGGTCTGCATTAAACAAGATGGTATGAGCGCGGTAGTGTTTTCGAACTAGACCTCCGTTTTTTGAGATACTATCCGCGACATCTCTTGCCAAAGGTTTTCACTATTCGGGACATTCTTTTCTTCCATAAGAATCGGTGCCTTCTTAACCTTGCGCCACTGGTGTCGGTCGCAAACTCCTGTCTAGCTTACTGATAGATAGTAATCGAAGTTGTTGTCCTCCCCCCCTATGAGCTGAAACATCCACTGCCGTATACTGATCCCTTTTTTTCAGCAATTGTTATCATAGCGCTTCACAGACGCGGAAATGATGGGGACGAGTTCAGGAGCCCTGTTCGCCGCGCTCATAACCTGCATTCTAGCCATCGAGTCATCTCAGACCAGGGTGGTAACCAGATCAGTCCTGGGGATTCGATGACTGGCCTGGTCACGTGGCAGGCCAGTCCTCAAGGCTGCAGGACAGGTACCAGGCCAGGCTTTGGTTTGGCAGGACTGACCGGTCGCCAGTCTGTCCGTGACTTGGCGGACTGACTGGCCTGGTTACCACCATGTGGATCCCAGAACCCCGCATTTTGCGGGATTTATTGCATATTATTATCGCCTACTAGAATAGCTAGATAGCTCTTGATTCTAGTTCTTCAGTTTACATCAACCTATTCATCATGGGCCTAGTACGATAGCAACGTCTTTATCGGTGGAGCCGCTCCCATTGTGACCGTTCCCACCCGAAGTCAGCCTATCCCAGGTCCCGAGTAGCAGAAGCGAAACCCACAACCCTGCCTCAGCAAGAATCTTCCGACCACGGAAGACAGCAGGATCCGGTATAAGTTGTCCACCGACAAGCAAGCTATCGTTGCAATTTATCATAACGATGTCAAGTTTGCTGGCGGGCAGCACCCAGGAGTTGGATCCCTGATCTTCGAACCGGAGCTTTCTGCATTAAGTCTAGCGGTTAAAAAACACCGATTCTTCAAGATAGCTCCTCGTGTACTCAGTACACATTTTCATAATCCCAAAAGTATTGCCCAAAATTTACCGCTTACTAATGTAGGGCAGCAAAACTGAAGACGATGATAAAATTATCTGGCGCGCTGATAAATATTTTTTCAGTCTGGAAACATTGGAAGAGTTTGATAAAGTGGCCGATTCTAAGGGTCTCATGGTCCGTGAACTCCCCATGGAGTTAAAAGGATCGGTCCCCTCTGGAACCATTTTCTTAACAAAGAGCCACAAATTAAGAGATGGTCACAAGTGGAATAGAGCAAGGGTTCTTTACAATGGTCGTATTTGGCTATTCGCAGAGAAACCCTCCGAAAACACCCGGAGCGGCGATCACGTTGTTGAACAGCAGCACGACCATGTTGGAGTTGTCGCCCCGAACTGTATGCTCCAGAACTGGCGATCTATGGTAAATATAAAGCATGGAGGACTGGTCAAACTGATATACAAATTTAACGGTGAGATAAAGTTCTACATCTACTTCCGACGACCTAGCGAACTAGGAGAGACACAAATTCCGCCTGGTGCTAAGCGAAGGAAATTTTCGCAGTAGTTTCCGATACTATTGTGATCTCAATTCGGTACTCGTCAGGTCACATGGGGTTGAAATTAAAAACCAACCCTCTCAGGGCTTCAAATTTTAAGATCCTATAGAGTTACTTTGTCGGGCCCCGCCTTATTGGGCGTCAAAAAGCTGATAATTTAATGTAAGGGTGAACGGAGGAAATATGAGCATTGTTTGAGCTGCTTGCAGTCGCTATAGGTCAGGCGGAGGGGGGTGCAGGAACGGATCAGCGCTTGCTAGCCATTCGGGTTCGTCAACTTGTGTTTCACTCAATATCGCGAACAGTCTACTACAGGGTGGTTGTCTTCGAACTCTCACGATGCGATTGAACGATAGAAGGGTCCCTGAACTCTTGTATTAGCCAAAGAATTTCGATTAATATTTGTTCAAGTCTCAGTCATGGAGAAAAAGTCGCACAGGTCCATGGTGAATAGCAAGCATCATCAAGTCCATTTCCATCATTTTGAAAACACTCCAGAATAGCCCAGTATCTGTGGGATCCGGATGTCGTATGGGTGATGTCTAAGTAGATGTGTCTTAATACCGGTACTTAGTGTGTGTTTGTGGATGCCCAAGCCCCGCCCGTAAACGAGATGAAGAATGAAAACGTACGTAGCTAAGCGTGTGGGCTCTAGAACCAATGAAGATATCTTCGTGACTTCTTGAATGAGTCCGGTAACCTGTTGCTGTCTCTCGATGCCTAGCGGTACCTCTCGGCTTCGGATTCTGTCTTTGTATCTTCAATTTCTCATACCAATACATGCTAAGAAGGAAGTTTAGACGGCAGGATTTCGGAGACTATCTCGAGGGTACCTTTGGAATTCTGTTTTTTTGTGCGTGGACTGACGGCTTTCCAAACAACGTTGTCGTTGAGCCGTATTGCTTTGAGGTCCGAACACAGTACCTACCCGCGGGTCAAATTGCAATATCACAGCTCCGTAGCGACATTTAACTACTTTGTATGCGCCCATAGATTGTCGTTTGCTGTCATTGCTATCACATGACCGCATCCTGCGATTCTGACTATGTACTCACAAGGTTAACCGTACTGACCTTTAGAGGGTGATCGTATATAGTACGTACCATAGCTCTAAATCCGTCTCCTGTTGCCCATGCTGTCTAGAGATCTTGCCACAAGATCGGGGTGACTAGGAGAGGGAATGGCCCAAGAACTTGACTTATTAATAAGCATAGAAGTATTTGGTAACCGCCTAGAAATTCCAGCGAATTTGAATCCATTACTTTTGAGCCTCAACGGTGTGACGGGAACCCCCATGAATAAAACTTGCTCAAACTGCCTTACAAGGTAACCAATCCCCTTGGGCAATTACTTTCGATGTTTGTGATGGAGAACGGGACAGCTCCGAGTAGCTAGCCCGGAGACATTGCGCAGGCTTTTGCTCCTCAGTGATCCTCTTGATCATTCAAATCTAATGGTCCGTTCAGTCACTATTCACCCACCACACCGCACACTGGAAAGGCAGAAAGAAAGCCTGCGGGCTCTGGGCACCAAATTATGTATTAATAAGTCAGAATCACGCCATCTCGCCATCCCAATTATATTAGTGACCAACCGTCTTTCCTTTGTCTGCCGGCCTACTTTCCTTCAAAGCTAAAGAGGTACATGACCCAGCCAGACTGCCTGCATGTGTTTTTCCCGTGAGACATTCTGCACTTCAGCATTTACTGTAGTGTAACGTGTGAAACTCGGAGCTTTTGGTAGGTGGCTGCCACCGACTGGCTCCTGGCCGCGCAAAACGATCCCAAACCAACCCTAGTATTCCACTGCACATTACCCCGCTACCCCACGTTTTCGCTGGAGTCGCGGCTACTGCTTCAGTTTTGCGACACTTTGCGATACAGGGACACTTGAACAAGTAACGCTAACCAGCTGAACTAAACAATAGGACAAAATCAACATCCATTTAAATCACTAGCCCACCATTTATCACCTTTCGCCCACATCTCACATCTCTTCGAAAATCAAAGCATCTTGCGGATTTTATTCCCGATATCTATTGTGTTTCGACAATACAAACCGCCGTCCTGCACCATCGACAATTCTCCAAAACCAATCTTCCAAATATTGCAAAGCAGACATCAGCGTAAATTATACTTCAAAATGGCCGACGCGTCCTCCCACACTTACAAGTTCAACGTCAGCATGAGCTGCGGCGGATGTTCCGGCGCCATCACCCGTGTATTGGCAAAGCTTGAAGGTATCGCTCCTTATCTTCTTCTCGTTATTTGTCATCCCATGAGGAACTGTGCGCTAACACAACGCCTTTTAGGCATTGAATCATTCGATGTGTCGCTCGAGAACCAAGAAGCGACTGTGGTGGCCAAGCCTGGGCTTGACTACGAGACAGTCCTCAAGACGATCGCCAAGACCGGGAAGAAAGTGAACTCGGGCCAGGCGGATGGCGTTGATAAGGGTGTTGAGGTTGAGCTTTGAAAGCGATGAGTGAGAGAATCCGGAATAGGGGCCGAAGCTGCAGGGTGGACACACAGCATGGTGCGACGCAACACGACATGCGGGGCTCTAATGTCAAATGTTACTGGGATCAAGGGGCCTTTGTGTTACGAGACGCCTTCAGATCAGGCGTTTTTAAGTACTAGACATCGAAAGACAGGCGGAATTGCCAAGTCAGTAAGGCTTGCAGAAGATAAAAAGAGCAGTGGTAATTGATGGCATATCTCATTTATAGTTGGCATGAAAACCTAGTGGCTCGCTTCAGAATATCACACACAACCCGGTAACTCACTCCCCTCTCCCCTTCCCTAAAGAAAATCACGAGAAGACCCTCTCAAATCCTGGCAAGGACGTTTTTCTCTGTAGACTGCAGCGCCCAGTCACTGGCCTTACTTCTGCTACGCACGCTGCGAGCCTGCTCTGTGGTAAACCCTTTTGCCTCCACTGCCGGATTATATCCCAAGCCTATCGCTTTACCGACCGTCGCGGAATCAATACTGCGTGCCTCGCTATGATCCGCTCGGCAGTATACGGTGACTACAACCGCGCCACCGAGGCTAAGGTTGTGCTGAAGGGCGCATCGCGTGTGAGGCACAGCGCGATTGTTTGCCCACCCACGGAGATGCCAAACTAATTCAGCGCATTGCGCCAGTCCTGTGGCGCCCAAGGGATGGCCTTTGGAGATGAGCCCACCAGATGGATTCACAACAACCCTGCCCCCGTACGTGATATCGCCTTGCTGGACCATCTCACGGGCTTTTCCAGGTTCGCAAAGGCCAAGGGCGTCCAGCGTGATCAGTTCGTTCGCCGAAAAACAGTCGTGTAGCTCGACGACTTGGATGTCCTGGGGCGTAATGCCGGCCTCTCGCAGCGCCACCCGGCCAGCGCGTCGACTCATGCCAAACCCGACCAGATCCATAGAGTTTCCGGAGAAGAGATCCGGCTCGTCCGTCGTGAAACATTGACCTGCGATGAGTACGGCTCGATCCTTGAGCTCAGGGCGTGAATCGAGGAAGGACTGCGAAACTAGGACGGCTGCTGCGCCGCCGTCGGAAGTTGGGCAGCATTGCAACTTGGTTAGAGGTGCGTGTATAGCCGGACTCTTGAGAATCTGGTTCAGTGTGTACACGTCCTGGAATTGAGAATAGGGGTTTTTGACCGAGTGGGCGTGGTT
>JAOYMO020243747.1:0-30135 GCA_025802455.2 Iodosphaeria phyllophila | reverse complement strand
CACACACACACACACACACACACACACACACACACACACACACACACACACACACACACACACACACACACACACACATGCGTGGTACCTGAGGGGGAAGTACGCAAGGCGTGCTTGACGTGAACCATCCCGAGCGAACAGCTGCGTGCGTGCGTGCTCACGATCCCCGGTCGAAAGTCAGGGGTTTTCTGTGGATGATACTGTATCTAACCCGCGCCGCCCCTTGCGGGGTTGACCCGTCCGTCCATCCATCCTTTCCCCCCCCTTGCTCAGCGTCGATGCCCCTAGCTCTGCTTGGGCGAGGAAGAGCTATTTTCGGACGACGGGACGGGCAGGGATGTCGCGAGGTGCATGGTGGGATCATGTGAAACCGTTTACTCGTGACATGCACTGATTGACTGTGCTGGTATACTGGTGGATAGAGGGAGATATCGTCAGGTTAGGGGAGAACGAGAGAAAGATAAAGCTACCAAAAGGTGCAATATGGAAACGGGGTCTAGTTGCTACATATTGTGCATGTTGTTGGTTATTGAGAACCTACAATACCAAGGTCGCGTGTTAAAAGTACTATATTGGGCCTGCTTGCATTACTCATACCCATCTATTCGAAAGTCAATACCTCCGGAGATCACCAAAAGCTATGCTCAACGCACGTTGTGATGGGCTTGAGGATATTCGTTTCAGACACACGGTGGTATCGTGGTATACAGGAGGTGTTAGACTGCTCGGCAAAGTGGCCACCAGCACACCATATAAGTCTACACAAATGCCTGTAGCGTGTTTGCCAGTGAATGTTTGCTGATGAAGAAACGCTTATTCGTGTACATCGGGGGCTGTCGGGTGAGCCGGATGGGACTTGAGATCATGCCATGACGATTCCTCCACGATTGGTTGGCGCAAGCATAACGAAGTGTAACCATTGAACGACGCTTTGATACCGGTATTCTTTCCCGTCATTCCATGAAATCAAATTATATGATCAGCTCAAGCTGTATGAGTCTTAACCTATGCCGAGCTTCTATTTCAGACGGATTGATATTGGCAGCAGAATATGCAGATTAATGAACGGAAGACGTGGCCAAGGGGGTAAAGGGGGCAAAAGTGAAGATTCGAGGCTGTGTTAGCAGGCACTATTCTGTGGTACCAGTGCCCATCTATATGGGGTGAGTAGTTGAGTTCGAGATGGCAAGCACCACTTCGCAGATATGGCTTTGTGAGACACGAGGATTTCCCAAATTGGACCGTGACGGGAGACTCGGAGAGCAAATCAAAACAAAGAAGCACTTTACGAAACGCCATCTCAACGGTTCTGCAGGCAATTGAGTGGCGGGGACTGCCGAGTGGATTGTGCTCTGCATTTCGCAGCAGAAGCGCCGAAGGTTTGTCCTCTCAAGCCGAGTCGTGACAGTGGCTGCATGCTGTTCGAAAGCCAAGCTACACCGCAAAACTCACCGTGGTTCAACAAGAAAAGGGGAAGTGAGTAGTGAGATAGATGTTGAATACACAAGTGCCAAAGAGTATGAGCTGGTGTTGGAGGAGTGTCGGTATTACACCCAGCGAAAACCGCCTGTCCGTACCATCACAGGGGTGACTTTTGCCACAGCTGGGCACTTAAAGAGCTGTTCGTAGCTACAGTGAGGTAGAAAGACCGATCATCCGAAGTTGGATTGAAACGACAATTGTGCTTGACTGGGCTTGCTTGTCTCGTGAAAATTGAACGATCCAGGTCATCTGCGCCAGAAACTTTTGGGTTGGGTTCGAATTGGTTTCACCGGTAACCTAGTTGGTCTTGTGACACGCTTGACTGGTTGAGATGGATGTGGCATTCAGTAACACATATAGTCAACCGTGAGTTTGTTGACCGAGAACGAACGTCTCACTCAACCTTAAAAGTGAACGTCAGAGTAGACCGTGATTGTGATGCTCACAGAACAGTTGCAGCACAGATCAACTGGGACAGAATTTGCTGCTCCTCACAATCATGTGGGTAGCATGAAGTACTTAACGAGATAAAGCCGGTGACAGCTTCATGACAACTTCCATGATTGTCTTAGCATTGAATGGGCAAGACCTGCCCGAGATGAACGGATGAGGCGATGTCCTATCAGCGCATCCGGTACTCTCCTATCCGGAAATGGTGTGCATAGCATGTTTCATCAAGCACTTGCTGCCGGGTCATATGGTCTGGATGGAAGAAGCGGCGGAAAGCCGATATAATCGACACAGATCCGAGTTCTAGTCACTTTTTTCTGTTGCGAATGCACACTCGGAAGCCTAATTGCGGGTCGCAGCGAGGGGTAGGTAGGAGGCCCCCTTCGTTGCAAAGAAACGTGATTCATCCAACACAACGCAGGTCGAAACAAGACGCTGGAAGTGTTTTGAATCGGGCCCGTGATGATTTCCCCGCGGCTGTTTGTCTTTTCTATTGAACGGACGCGGTCAGCCGTAGGGCAGGTGCCAAAACGGAGACTATACCGGTACAACACCGTACTTAGTGAGCAAGGAGGAGGTAATTCATCATGCCTGATAATCTGATAATCTGGGGCGCTGGGGGAGTGCGGGTGCATGGGCCGAACAACGGTAGCGTTCTTCAGGTCAGCAAGCCATTTTCGCTGGGGACCAATTGCTATCGGCATGCGATATTGATCTGACAGTGGCTGTCAACCGTGGTAAATATTGTGCTAAGGCGGTGGCCCGTCATAAAGACATTTGTAACAAGAAGAGAAATTTCGAGCAAATTCAAGGGCACGAGTGGGACTTCTCATCTGCGATCCTCTCGCTATCAATAGAATCCCGTAATTGCGGGTGCCGGTAAGCTGCGCAGCAGCAGCCAATTTGTTGCGCAATCAGGACTTGTCATCAAAACCGTTCGGGTAAAAGTAAGCGGGCGATGAGCAGCAGTTCGCAGCGGAAGATGCTTGAACATATTAATGAATTGAGATACCAGTATGCAATTGGGAAACCATTCCCATTCAACCTTTGATTTTGAGATTGGGTGAGTCAACTTTGTTTGCTTCTTCACAAGGCCCATGTGTTGCAACTTGCAAGCATCTGGTAACAACGTCCACACCGTTACCAAAAGTTTACGAGTATGCGGTGTCATTTGCCGTGGCGCCTCAGTCCCTGGTCCATGCAGGTCGATTCGAGTGCAAGGGACCATCGTCTTCACGGACGGAGATCAGAGACTGTCTTGACGAGACTCATCAGGCAGTGATCTTTTTTTCGAGTGGCGAGTCTCACATATCTACGGTACGTCCTCTGATAGAGCCCAGGAAAGATGTCCTGTTGAGGAAGGCAGCGGAGGAAACTGGAGTCAGAGAGAATCCATGTTCATGGCTTACTCACCGATTCGGCTGGAGTGGGAATAATGCCGCTGACAGGCAGCTAAACTCTCCTGTTGAGTCTTGAGTATGCACTCCTTGCTAGGCACGCTGGGCCTAAAGTATTGGGCCCACTTGCTTCGGCATGCTGGAGATAGGGTACCGTTGATGGCGGTATCGTTGTGAAGGGGTGCAATAATTATCCGTAGCAAATGCCTGCCCAAACTGGTTGCCCTCCACTTCAAGGAGCCGCGATGAATTGACAAGTTTTGATATCGTAACTTGAACCATTTTGAATGGTATAATACGCTAATTCATCGGGCGGAACTGATCAGGTTATCCGGGGCATCGTGGCTGACGCGTTGGAGCAATTGGTATTGAGATTGGAATTCAGACCCATGCACGTCTCCGTCCGTTCTCCAAGTCAGACTTTCTTTTCCCACACAGCAGCAAGGCAGGCTGCGAAAGGCTGACCGTGTGCTGAGCGTAAAAGCAGAAACCCCGATAGTCGGATAGCTGCAGGTACCCCGGCGATATCAGCAGCAGCAGCTCCCCGAAGCGAAACAAATTCGTCTCCGTCCGGGGCTTCATTTTACTTAGCGCACATCTACCTAGGCCAGCGGCCCCTGGTTTTGAAGACCCTGACAAAATGGCGACCGTACAGAGTGGTCAGTGTGACTGGTGCTGTCAACGCTGCTGCTGCTGTGGGTGCAAGCCGAAAACCTGAGTGCTCCTTTTGCTAGTGGCAGGCACTCGCTATTACAGCCTCACGCTCCTGCCAAGGCTCCTTTTGCTGTCCCGTACGTCCGGTTTATTGCTTGCCCTTTCCGTTCTCTCCTCCTCTCACCCCTTTCCTTCGCTGGCTTGTCACCCGTCGCCGTGGTCCGTCTTGGTCAATCTCTCGCCTCCACTTCACCTCTTGTCCAGCTTCTTGTTTGCTTGTCCTACACTCGTTCTCTATAGCTTCTTAATATACTTGTTCAACGACGAGCTTCCCTCGCCTTCGCTCGCTCCTTGGCCGCCCTTCAACTTCAACGTGCCATTCAAACCCTACGAGCCAGATATGCTAAGAACCTAGAAGCAGCTCTGCACCCACCATCAAGTCGATATAGATATTCTTTCTTAGCGCCCATCGAGATCAAGGACAATAGGGTACGGGCTAATTCTCACTGGTCTTTGTCCACGTCTGTTTGCAACAGCACGCCCTGCTCGCTTTATCAGAAGCTGGCCTAACTTTTTTGCACACAGGATTGGCACCTTTGTTAGGCAACGATAACGACGTGCAAGGGTCCGGAATTGTAATTGACCTAAAATCGAGTCCTCCGCATCGTCAATCGACACTCGAGACCTGGGTTCACAGGTTCTGTCCTCCAACCTGAGCCCTACGGGTGTATTATGAACATCGATATCGATTAAGTTTATCACGCTTCCTTTCGACGAGGTTGCTATCATTCGCTCGACCAGCCAATTATTTGACCGGTGAATTTCGATTCGGGCACTGACAATTGCACGAAATTGCTCCGATTCTGGTTACAGCATTGCCAAGTTTTTACCACCAACCACTTGCAACATAATCAACTTGCACCCGTTACAACTGGCAAGTGACTAGGCTTGCTTGCTCGTCTGTCAGTTTCACACGCATCTCGGGACGAAAGCCATTGTTGGGCGTGTGTGCATTCAAGACACAGCTAGTTCCGTGCCCAACCAGGCACGCTTAATATCGCCACAACGGCGGTGCTATCTCACAGATCTCGGGACAGTTTGGTCCCCCCGTGTCTCGACGGGATGCCGGATCTCACAGGATCTTCAATCCCTACGGGGCCTGCACAGAATCAGGGTGGACGATTCGGCCACGCCTCGAAGCCATCGAACAGCGAGACTGGCTTCTCCCATGGAGCCTTCACGTCCAATGTGACATCGTTCGGTGAAAGAAATCCTCGTCGCGTAAATATTCCTGCTATTAACACTCAGCCGAACATGAACCAGCAGGCTAGTCACGGCAATGGCCAGGAATTGACCACTCCCGGTACTGGGTTTGACATGCAATTCACACCGCTGCTGCCGTCTCAGCTGCTCCTTGGTAGTCCCTTCCAGCCTGGCTCTCCGGCCGCGTTTGCAAGTCCGCAATTCCAGTCTATCTCGGGCTTTCAACACAACCAGCGCCAGAATGGTCAACAGCAAAACGGGATGGGGAGCCCGATCCAGGGGAACATGTCGCCCCAGGGATACCAGGCCATTGTCTCGCCGTCGACTTACGGCGCTCCACAGTTCTTCAATGCGCCCCAATCACCGACAGGTGCTTACAATCAAATGGCCGGGCAGGTGCAATTGCCGCCGTCGTCGCCGGTTTCAACTGGCGGCATGGTGACGGGAACCAGCAGGACCGTCTATCTAGGAAATATTCCCCCGGATACCTCGGCCGAGGAAATCTTGGGACACGTTCGTAGTGGTCAGATCGAGTCAGTTCGTTTGCTTCCCGACAAGAACTGTGCTTTCATCTCCTTCCTCGACGCAAACGCCGCAACTCATTTCCACTCCGATGCGATTCTTAAGAAGCTTTGCATAAAGGGACAAGATATCAAGATTGGCTGGGGTAAACCATCTCAGGTGCCTACATCAGTCGCTCAAGCTGTGCAACAATCTGGAGCGTCAAGGAACGTGTACCTGGGTAATCTGCCGGAAGAAATCAAGGAGGATGAACTGCGGGAGGATTTAGGTAAATTTGGACCGATCGATACGATCAAGATCGTCCGCGAGAAGAGCATTGCCTTTGTTCACTTTCTCTCGGTAGCCAATGCTATGAAGGCCGTTCAGCAATTGCCCCAAGAAGCCAAGTGGCAAACACCCCGTCGGGTTTACTACGGAAAGGATCGCTGTGCCTACGTTTCCAAGACGCAACAGCAGAACGCCGCTCAGTATCTAGGAATCGCCCCAGGCTACGCTCACATGCTTACTGGTGCAGATCGCGATGTTATTTCCAACGCACTTGCCCAGCAATCAGTCGCAGCTGCCGCCGTGGCCACTACTGCAGGGGGAATTAACAACCTGGGAAACCGCACCATTTACCTGGGCAACATCCACCCCGAAACGACGATTGAGGAGATCTGCAATGTGGTGCGTGGCGGCCTGCTCCATCACATTCGCTACATTCCGGACAAACATATATGTTTCGTCACCTTTATCGATCCTACTGCCGCAGCATCATTCTATGCCTTGAGCAACCTGCAAGGTTTAATGATCCACAACCGCCGTCTGAAGATTGGCTGGGGTAAGCATTCTGGCGCTCTACCCCCAGCCATCGCTTTAGCGGTTAGTGGCGGTGCGTCTCGGAATGTGTATGTTGGCAACCTGGATGAGTCTTGGTCAGAGGAGCGTCTTCGACAAGACTTCTCAGAGTATGGTGAGATCGAGCTGGTCAATACTTTGCGCGAGAAGAGCTGTGCTTTCGTCAATTTCACCAACATTGCCAATGCCATCAAGGCTATCGAGGCCGTCCGGGGCAAGGACGATTACAAGAAGTTCAAGGTCAACTTTGGCAAGGACCGTTGTGGTAACCAGCCCCGACAGATGCAAAACCAGCCATCCCCACGCGATATCCCGTCACCCACTGGCCAAGGCAGCCAGGCCGGTAACTCGCCCACTGGTAACACCTCTCCGCAGAACGGCATGTTCAACAACGGCCATAATCCCTTGACCCTGTACCTCAACCAGGTTCAACATCAGGCTCATCAGCAGCAGGCTCAGCAGCACAATTTGCTGGCATCCCAACAGGCGGCCCTCTTCGGTACTGCTGCTTCTTCGCCGAACGACCTCTCGCCTGGCATGCCCCAGCTTCCTCAATCAGGCCCTGTCCTTGGTCATGGCCAATCCGCCAGTATTTCCAACGGATATCCTCACAACGGCGGCTCATCCATGGCACCTACCATTGGTGGACTTCTGGCCCCGGGTCCCCGAGGTTCCCACAACCGAGCTGTCAGTTTACCCGTTTTTAATCCCGGCTTGGACAACGGCGGTAACAGCCCTATCGGTGCCCTGAACGGCAACGGCGAACGCAGAGGCCACCAATATCAATCAAGCTACAGCGGTATGGGACTTGCTATCCACGGAGCATTGAACGGCTGGGTCGAGGAGGAGGTTGCCAATTAGGCGAGTCTAGAGTTCATACAAGGGGCATAGGGAAATGAGTGTTACTGCGTTATAATTTGCTGGTGTTGGGCTCTTCCTTCTTTTTTTGGATTGATTTTTTTTTCTTACAAACCTTTTGTTGGGCTTCAACCCCCCTCACCCCTAATCTTCCTGTAAGAAGTTTCTTTTATTCTCGATTTTTTTACAAGCCCTTCCATGTACGGGTCACGGCCCGCGGGTGAAATAGCCCTACGCGAACAGGACTAGCGTAGATAGGGTTGGAGGGAAGGTGGGCCGAGGAGAGGCCGGTTCGTTCGACATGGCTGAAAATGGGGCATGTGCGAGTTGTGGTGAGTGAGCTTGGGTTGGTGAGCAGCAAGTCAGTAGTGGTTGTGGCAAACATGACCAGTTTTGCCTGGGGTCTCTGGATGGATGGATAGATGGATAAGTGGAGCGAGCCGATACTGAGGTTGATCACTTTGGCATGGTCGTAGGACAAAGAATAGAGATGCATAGGATCGGCAAAGTGGTGGGTGATTCATGGGGTGCGCTGGGAGGCGTAACGGGGAGACGGTAATAATTCCAGATGATGAAATTAATGATGCGTTTTGGGTCTTTGGTGTGGTGAGCGTGCCTTGATCTTCATGTTGCGGCTTCGTATTGCAGGTGCTATACGGCATGTGTCGATGTCTCGTATTGTGCCTGGTCGTCTCCATCAGGGTGCCTGTTTATCTGTAGAATCTGTGATGTACTGATTACTGCTCACGTGCTGCCGGAGTGCATCGATTGAAGCATACCATCCGCGCAACCTTTCCCCCCCACTGTGGCTAGTGATGGCTAGTGCACTGCGCATACTGCAAAGGCACAAGCATCTCACGACCTCAGGTTAGTACAGTAAACCAATCACATGCCAAACCCCAACCACAAGACAGCACTACCTCCTGTTATCCCACCTCAACCAACCCCAACCCCACCCCCCTAACACAACAATGCTCGAGCAAGTCCAACTCGAGCACGCCCCCTCCACCCACACCGTGCATCTGGTCCTCTTCCGCGACGTCACCAACGCCGCCTACCTGCACCAGCAGCTGCTCTCGCGCAACGCCGCCTTCGAGTACGCCTTCATCGACGCCGCCACCGTCGTCTCGCGCTTCCACCTGCTCGCGGCTGTTTTCAAGGCCGTCAGCCTGCACAAGGCTGCTGAGCTCAAGACTCCTAATGTCCATTCCGAGGTTGTGTGTGCCTTGAGCTCGAATAAGAATGTAAGTTTTTTTTTTTTTTCCTTCCTTTTTTCGTCTTCTTTTGTGGGGGGGGGGTTCTTGCTCCTGATTCTCGCTTGCTTGCTTTCTTGCTAGCGGTAGAGGCGATACTGACGCCGGGGGGCGCGAGACGAAGATCTCGGAAGCGTACCGACGGTTCGGCATCCAAGCTGCGACCCGGGACGTCGTGGTCGTCAAGGTGAGTGTGGCGGAGCCTGGGGAAACGTGCGATGCGTCCGCGACGGAGGCGGTCGAGCGGCACTTGCGGGACAGTGTGCAGGGCCAGTGTGTCCCCGTTACGGATGCGGAGCTGGGCGCGCTGACGGATTGGGCGCGGTTGCGCAAGTATCATAAGCTGGGCGGGGCGGCGGGCATGGATGGGATGGGGTGCGGGAGCGGGAGCGGGAGCGGGCGGGAGCGGGAGATGTTGGTTGTGGGGGCTATGGCTTTGAGGGGGCTGTGAGCGGGGGAGGGGGGTTGGATGGATGGATGGGTTGGTGTATGTGTGTGGGGGTGGGGGTTACCCAGGCTGCGCTTAGCTCCTATGGAGCTTTGGGACATCAAAGGGATAGGGGCTGGCGATTATGATGGCATAGCAGAAGCATACGGTACATGAACTTTTCCCTCTGCTAGCGCCCTCCTCCATTCCGTTCCACTATACGCTTCCTCTCCCAAGAAGAGTTTGGGTCAGAAAGAAACGTCGCTTTTTCGTTAGTCTGAGTCTGAGCTGTACCCACAACGAGAACGGATATCTCCACTTGACTTCAGCCTCGCAACTTACCTGTAGTTTATTCTGATCCGCTTTGCCACTCCATGTTGCCTGTCCGGAAGTATCATCAGGCTCTGGCCAGAGTACCCATCTATTTGACGGTTTCTATCCGGGTTCTAAATGTACACCCATACCACAAAGCCATCCATGCAAAGTAGACGGGCGGTATAGAAGCAAGCGTTCACACATCCCATCGCCAATCCGACCCAGCATACTACTGCTTGTGACCAAAGATAATGATGAATGCAACGTTATAACGTCCGCGTTGGAAACAACCCATAACCCCCACCGTACGATGACTCAAACACTACCAAACCATCCCCTCCCCTCGAAAAAAACAAAAAAAAAAAACAAAGTCTGACATACCGTATCTCCTTGCTGACACCCCCTTCTGACTGCTACACCTGCGCTGACCGCTCTCCATCATTTTGCGTACCCCGCCGGTTCAGGATTTGGCGGGAATGCAGGCTTGTCAAGGTTCATCTTGCACTCGGCGACCCAGTCCTTGGGCGTGAACTGGTCGACTATGGATTTGAAGGCTGCCTGTGTGTTTTAATCAGAAGTAAGCACGCATGTATCCTCCACAACGATGACCAGTCATATTCTCAATCCTGGCATCAAATTCCAAGTCTCCATTTCGACATGGGGGGCCAAACTGTCGACGGGAAGAAGTAATATGCAAAGACTCACCAAGGTGCAAAAGCTTTGGTCCCCTTCCAGATGTCGCCCAGCATCGCTGCAACCCGGCACAGTCATAACCTCGTCGTTATAACGTATTCGCACGTAGTAGTCGTCTAGTCTGGCTCGCGCTTCTGGCGACAGGTTATATTTGCGGCCTACATCGTCCGTGGGAGTTTTCCGCGCCAGTGCCGACGATGACGGATCCGGTGCATTGTCTTTCATTGATGCTTTGCGAAACAATTCGATCGCAACATGGCTTGTAAACGGCGGCCATCGATCCATGTCGAAGGCACCCAAACTGGCCAGTATCCCGGCAATCGTTGTATCATGGCATCCACTCAAACCCAAGCGGATAGGAGATACCGCCTGCTTCGTGTCTTTCCCAACAACGCCAACATCATGATCGACAACCTTCAGCATCCGATCCATAATATCGCCCATCAACGCTCCAATCCCTAAAGCCCGATACTCCCGGCTCTCCGTAAAGCCGGAAAACCACTCCTCATTGACGATCCTCTCCATGATCCCCCGGCCCCTCCGGTCGAAGAACTCCCCCGGCAAATCCACCCCCAAGTGCCGATGCGCCAGCACGCTGTTCACCGTGTCCATGATGCCGTTGAGCCTCGGCTTCGAATCCACCGCCACGCGGGGGCTCTCCGCCGGCATCCACCGCCCGAGCAGCGCGTTGAGGTACTCCATGTCCGCGCTGCGGTTCCAGCGCTCCGCAGTCCGCCGCGCGAACGCCTGCCGCAACAAGCCGAAGCGCTGGCAGATGGATTCGTTGGGGTACAGGGTCTCCTCAGATTTGCCTCGGAGGTGCACAGTCGGCGAGGGGCACTGCGGTGCGCGAGCCGTGGGATAGGGATATAGACCCTCAAACACCTGCTGCAAGCTCTCCAGCGCTCTTGGGACGCTGGTCGAGCGGAGGTAGAACATCGAGTCGACATTGCCGTGGTCCAGCAAACCAGGTAGAAATCCCAACTGATCTACGTAAAGATGTCGCAGGCGGGCTCCCAAGGACCAGGTCGTCACACGGCCGCGGAACGTGAGCATGCCGTTATCACAGATAATGTTTGGGTGGCCGCCCAGGCTGGAAGTGGTAACCACGGGTTGGTCGTGGGGTCCGAATGACTCTAGTTGACGTCTCCAGGCATCGCGTCTCGGCTGGAATGATATCTTTTGCGGATTCTCTGGATTGGGAACCGCCCTGATCAGGGCGAAACACAGACTTCCTGCGGCTTGGCAGAACGGCCATTGAGCGGGTAGGCCGGCATTTTGGAATCGTGGTGACACGGGGGTTCGTTCCCCGTGGCGGAGGAGAATCTGCACTTGTTGGAGCTCCAGGTTGGGTGGGTATAGTTTCTTGAGTTCGTCTTCTGCGTATAGAGCTCGGGGGCTGAGAGTTGTCATTGTTGATGTTTCTAAGGGCGGAAATCCCCTGGACGTGGGGGTTTACTTCCTTCTCCTAATTATTGCAGGGGTACCATCTACCGATCAGGATTGACAGTGGTCTTTATATCGAATTATTCCCAAAGCGAACTCCAGTCACCACAATTGTAGTCATGTGGGAGTTCGTTTCAGTATGCGTTCCAGGACCCACAATCGTACCCGGATTCCAGTAGCTTGGTTTGCACTAGGAAGATGAAGCCCATCAAGGAGTGAAAACCTCAAGGCATTCGACGTAAACCAGAAAACCCCCTTCTCGCTATCTTCGAACTAGCCTAGCTAATTTCCTAGAGAAGAGTGTGAGTTTAAAGACGGCGCTTAGACCCAACCGAGCACCAATCATGCTGTAAGTGCCCTATGCACGATTAGCAAGTGCGAGACAACAGCGCTGGAAAACTCGTCGATACGTGGCTTCCTCTCGAGAATCTTGAAAGACTGCGCATGCAGGAAAGATACATGAAACTTTGTTCAGGTTAGTGGCCCACTCCTGACCGCCGATTTTACCGTAATCTGTGAACACTCTGGAAAGGGTGTTATCGAACACTTCAACGAGAGAAGGGGAGAAGATGAGAATTTTACCTATTGGCCGTGAATTGAAGACAGAACTACTGTCTACTGCTATGCATTAAAGGAGGGCGAGGGTAGCACGTGACTTCAAAGGCACGGCCTTCACTGAGTTTAAAGAAGAGAGAGCAAACCGGTTCATTTCTCCTTGAAGTATCTATCAATCTCTACAACCAGCAGTAGCTCCCAACCCGGATATTTCCATCCATCTCCACCCTCACCCCTCCTCATCACCCCCCCTCCTCAAACCCGCAACCATCTCCCCCGACAACAACCCGCACCTGCCCGCAAAATGCCAAAAAGCATGGCGCCAGTACCTCCCTTGCCCCAACTGCCCATACTCCCTATCCCCCTCCCTCTGCACCCGCTGCCACAGCGCCAAATGGCCCTGCACGAGCTCCCTCGCCTCAGCCAACGCATTGGCGTCCCACAGCGCCCGCAACAGCGGCAGCAGCACCGCTAGGTCCGCCAGGAACCCGGCCTCCCTCAGCTGGCGCCACACCGCCATGGCCGGGCCGGGGTGCCCCGCGATACCGTAGCCGTAGATGAGGCGGTTGTAGAAGACGCGGTCCATGACGCCCATGCTGAGCAGCTGGCGGCGGGTGACGAGGCGCTCGACGGCGGGGATGTTTGGCGGGGATTGCGCGAAGTAGTGGTCGACGAGGCAGGTGAGCGTGTACTTGGAGAGCTCGATGCCGCGTTTGTGCATGTGGTCGAGGACGGTCTTGAGGACCCCTTCGGTGTCTTTGAAGGAGGGCTGGAGGAACGTTGTCGTGGTCGAAGATGGCGACGCTACTGCTGTGGCCGTGGAAGTCGTGGACGGGGTCTTTTGTAGGATCAGATAGATGATCTTGCCGTAGGTATGCTGGTTGGCTTCAAGGCCGCATTGCTCCATGTGCGCGAACACGTCCCTTACGATCTGCGCCATGTCTTGGGACTCGGCGCGCGCGAGCGTGCCGCTCAGGATCACGGTGAAGGTTGCCTCGTCGGGAGCGATCTTGGCCGCTTCCATGTTCTTCAGAAGCGCAGAGACTTCGCTGTCGCGGCGCTCGTTGATCAGCGGGCGCAGCAGCAGATTGTATGTGAAGACATCAGGCCTGATGCCCTGTTCCTGGGCCCATCTCAGGAGCTTGACGACGGATTTCTGGTCCCTGCGGCGGAGCAAGCCGACAATAACGGCGTTGACGGCAGCGATAGTAGGCTCGACGGCTTTCGAGGGTTCGCCCCGCGCATTGGCGGCTTTCCAGATCGTCACCATTTCCTCTAGAGCGGCGATGGCTTGAGGGAGTCGCTCCATCTCGATAAGCCCCGTGAGGCGCGTAGTCCAGATGTGAGTGTCTAGATCGATGCCGAAGGAGACAAGGCGTTTCCAGAAGTTTTCAAAGCCAGTTACATTTCGAGCGTTGCGGCAGCCGTCGAGCATCATGTTGAAAGTCCTGAGAGTGGGGCGGATATTGAGACCAAGGAGGGTGTCCCAGACTAGTATGGCCTTTTCGGTTTGATTGAGGGTTAGATAAGCGTGGAGGAATAAATCAAACATTTCGGGATGTTGCCTGAAGCTGGCTGCTCTGTCAGGCGGGATATTGTTGGTATCGGGAAAGCACTGCTCCCAAAACCTGGTTACGGTGGTACAGTTGTGGCTTTCGAACGCCCATCTCAGTCGCATTTTCATTTCTATGAAGAACTCGTCGGGAAGAAGGCCTGCGGGAGGTGGTGGAACCTGGGCGATTGTAGGTCTGTGTGTGGAGGTGGAACTTGCTTCGAATTCTTCAGCAGGGGCTTCTCTGAGCGACGTAATCACAGCGCTGAGCCGAGGCCATTGGTCTTTGATGAGTGGAAGCAAAACTGGGAAAGACCGCTCGGTCGTTGCTACCAGCATGGACTGGGTGATGCCGACTTGGCCCAACATCCATCCCATTCTCGTGATGAAAGTCGCTGCGTCTCTCCTGGTGCTCTCGCTGCTTCGTTCCACGTCGGTTAGAAGCATGTACGAAGCGATAGCCAGGACGGAGATCTTCTGCTGTCCCGCGTGGCCTGGTGAGCGCGCCGGGAACAGCCCAGAAACCCCCAGCACGAAGTTATCCGCGAAGACGCGGTTGAGCAAAGTCGTGTCGACGCGCGGAAACCAGAAACCAGAGAAAGGCTCTCCGGTCTTGGCAGGCGGGATAGCCAAGTCTTTGGGTTTCGTAAAGATCTTCCACGACTCGACCAGATCAATCATCAGCTCGCGCTGCGCATGGAGCCATTCCTCCTGCATCTCGACGGCGCCACCAGCCCCTGCAGGGGTCGACGTAATAAACAGTTTCTCTAGAAGCCGGCTCATGACCGCTGACCAGAGCTCGGTCTGGAGGCCCGCCACATCCGAGAGGATACGGAAGCTCTCGGCGGCGGGCGGCAGGCGAGGATCCCAGTTGACGCACTTGGCCTCGCACATGGATTTCATGAGTCCGGTCACAACGCCGTAGAACTGGACAGGGACGTGGACGCCCTGGCGGATGAGCGGGTAGATCTCCGTTTTCAGGTAGGCGTACGTTGTGGGCAGCGGCGCCCGGCTGGCCATCATCTGCTGCAGTTTGCCGAAGTGTTGGACGAGCGAGAGTTGTCTCGTGATCTTCTCTTTGTCCTGATCCTTCCCCTGCGGAACTGCTGCTTGCTCGGCCGGAGGGGCTTCCGGGACTAGAGCGGCGATGTCGGCCGCGGTCGTCGCATCCGTCTGTGGGCGGTAGCGGGGCTTGGGCGCGAACATCTGGAAGCCCGGGGCTCCCTTCGGAGCCGTTCCTGCCGTGGCATTGCTTCGTGCGCTATCGTCGCCGGATTGTGCTGGAGCGCTGGTGGGAGCTGCAGAATGGACGCCGCGAAGTGCTCGCTGGCGTCGGCCCGCGATCGCAACGAAGGCGAGCCGGCTCGCTGCGGGCCCGGAGCTGCATAGCGAGGAGATCGGATTCGGCGACCTCATAACATCGAGAAAGACAGAACTGCTCTGCTTGGCGACTGCCCCAAGATTTCTTTCTGACTATGCGACCTATTGGAAGGTCAATTGAATGAGCGCGAAAAAAGGGTGCCAAGGTTGGGTACACAGTAGGTATCACCGTAGCTGCGAGTGTGCCGGAGTTCCGACCTCAAGGGCCGCGAATAAAGCCAAAAAGAAATTCCGGAAGTTGCGGGAGCTGCCGCTCCGTGCCTCCGTTTTCGCGAAGAACCTGGATCCAAGCTTCACCATTTCGGAATTCGCACGTTGTTCAAAGACAGAGAAGCAGCGCAAGGAAAAGAAGTTCCCATGGCTATGTTTGGCTTGGCTTAATTGTTGTGAGCAGAGGAAGATAACAAGAGCAAACCAAAATGCGATTTCGGAGAAAGGCGTGCGAAATAGCATCCAACAGCGCTTTGAGGGTATCGTCTAGCGTAGCGCACGCTAAGTTGGACCTGATTACTCTTCATAAAACCCAGTAGACCACTGATACCCCGAAGCCTCACGATTCATCCATCCTCTCACCCTCCTCACCACCAGAACTTTCTTTCCGCTCCCCCAATATGGCCACCATCCTCTCCAACCCCTCCACCTCACCCCTCCCCAGCTTCCTCCCCTCGCCCTGCCACTCCCCATCGCGCACCTCGCCATCCTTCCCAATCTCGAGCCCCTGCACATGTTCAAGATGCCGCTTAGTAGCACCCTCCACATACTCCAGCCTTTCACGGCGCCAGCTCTTCTTCTTAGTGCTAGTATTCGCGCTTCCTCTCCCTTCTCCTTCCTCGTTCTCCTCGTCCTCCACATTCTCAGTAGACTCCCGCAGCTGCGCTAACCCGGGCGCCAACGTCCTCAACGAAGTCGACAGCGCCCGCAGCGACTGCAGCTGCGACAGTGTGAACTCCGTGTTGGTGCTGAGCGGAGCGTCGGATCCTGCAGAGCGCAGCGGCGCCGCGTGTTTCTGCAGAAACGCGAGGGCGGGCTCGCCTGCTTTGGTCTCTGCCTCGTTCGGCTGTTGCCCGGCCTCCTGGCTCCCCTCCTCCGCCTTGACTTGCGATGCCATTTTCCCGGCGTCGGGATGTAGCAACGTGTGCAAATCGGCCAGTAGCCTTGCATTGCGCTGTTTCTCCGCGTGCAGCAGCGCGTTCAAGCGCATACTCTCGCGCAGTCGGCGACGCAGCGCATCAATGGAGTCCAAGCTAGGTTTATCGCTCGCCGTATCGCCGCCTTCCGCCGTAGCAGGGGTCGAGAAATCCAGACCATCGTAATGACTCAGCCGAATGTAAGGCGCAACGTCGGGAGGGTGAACGCGCAGGATGTTCTGGAGAGCGTAGAGCTCGAACTTGTCGAAGTTGCGGTCAATGCTGGCGCAAAGCAAGGTCTCGAGCTGGTGGGTTCCCGCGACGATCTCGGTCTGGGCCTGTGAGGCGGCTTCGTCGGCGGTCAGGGTAGCGGTCGGTTTGAAGCCGAGGTTGGACGGAGAGGTGCTGAGCATGCCCTTTTCGACGCTATCGAGGGCTTTTTCGGCTACGAGGTTCACGCTGTTGATTATGTCGTCAATGAGACTCTATTGGAGGGGTTAGCGGAGGGAAGGAGGAAGGGGCAGAGAGAGGTAAGGCGAGGGTGACGCACAACTGGTGGATAGCTCAGGTGCTCGGTCAAGAGCTCGGTATCTGCTGTGGCTGAGGCCATGATGATGTATCGCCATTGTCGACGTCGTGGACGATGGGTGGGAGGTGGAGGGGCATGTATTTCGCGATAGAGACGCGACTCGATCTGCAAAGTGGGGAGGAGTGATTGACGCGTCGGTGAGTTGGATTGCCGAGGTACGGTTTATCTTCGCATTGGCTAGATTAATCGCTGGAGGGACCCGCAATGACAGCATTTCACCGCTCCCATGCAATCCCCCTGACTACTCTGTACTGTACCTATCATACAGCAAGCTTTCCAGCTGCCTGCCTCTAAGCCTGGGCTCCAGACGAATGCTGGTTGATTGGGAGCAGGTTCTCTTTATCACGTATCGAATCAGCACTATATATTGAATATTCTCCTTCCCATTCTTTACCTGAGACCTCACTACGAGGGCTCCCCTCTTGCGCCACCATGCCGGACTGGAAGAACCAAGCGTCGGACGTGTTCAAGAAGACGAAGGACACAGCAGTCTCACTCAAAGGCCAAGCGTCCAACCTCGTCAACCGCAGCGAGCAACAACCATCCCAATCCACCGACCGGGTCGTCCGCCCCATTCACGAGCTGCGAGATCCGGCCTCATTCGAGCCCCCGCCCAAACGCAATGGCTCCGCATTAGCACCTCCGCCTGCACTGTCGTCTGCTTCCTCATCCAGGTCCACAACACCGGTGAGCTCGGCCGGGAGACCGCCCGCGCCAGCTCCGAAACCCGGGAGCTGGAAGACAGACGCTACTCCTCCACCACCACCACCACCACCCAGTCGTCAGGACAGCGCCGCCGCCGAGCGATCTCCCTCTTTGTCGCGAGAATCGCCGCCGCCTCCATACACACTCACCGCCCCACCAACAGCTACCGGCGTTAAACCGGCTCCCCCCAAGCTACCGCCCCGGCTCCCTTCACGCCAAGCATCTGCTCCTGTAACAACCACACAGTCCTCGTCTTCATCCTCCTCCCTCCTCAACCAATCCGCGATCTCCCGCCTCGGCCACCACGGCATCTCCGTGCCGGGCTTCGGCATCGGTTCCTCCTCCGCCTCCGCCTCCCCATCCAACAATAACACCAATACCACAGCGCCCGCGCCCGGTCAAGGCACCTCATGGGCTCAGAAACAAGCTGCCCTCCGCACCGCCTCCGATTTCCACAAGAACCCGTCTTCGGTCTCGCTGTTCGACGCTAAACAAGCCGCCTCCACCGCCAACAACTTCCGGCAGCGCCATGGCGCGCAGGTCGCTGCTGGGGCGCAGAGTGCGCAGGAGCTGAACCAGAAGTACGGGCTTGCGGAGAAAGCTGGGTTTGGGCAGGGCGGGGGTACTGGTACCGGTACTGGTGCGGGTGCAGGTGCGAGTAGAGGGGCTGGCGGAGTGGGAGGAATAGGGGCCGGATTGGGCGCTTTGAAGTCGGCCGCGGGGGGGCTGGGATTGGGAGGAGGCAAGAAACCTCCGCCGCCGCTGCCACCGCCGAAGAGAGCGGACAGCAGGGCGGATGAGCCGCCTCCGGTGCCGTTGTCTACGAGGCCGAAGTTCTAAATAAAGGTATACGGGATATCGAAGTACTTCTTTTCTAGGGAACGAAGACGTGTTACTTGGGTTCGGCGCATCGGTGTTTGTGTAGTGATTATAGTCATAAGAGACATGAGTCAAACATGTGTATGGTAGCTCAATCATGTTCATAGGTCACGCTCATGTTCGTGACCACTCCCAAATATGCACGATGAGGGCATAATTACTATCTACGACATCCGCAGTCATTGGGTTGGTTTGGCAGTCCATAGCGCACTAATGACGAACGACCACCAGCAACGCAATTTGCAACTATCTATCTATCTATTGCCTGTCCTGATACCTATTCTCATAGCAGAGGTTGAATGGCGTTGCCCTGTTAGCTGTTTCCTAAGTAGCTGACTGCCATGTGTTGCTAAACCTTATGGTTTAACACTGAAATTTGCACACCTGCCGATCCAATCGAAAGACTCGTTTTGAACTTGGTCAACTCGTTCTTCTAATTCGTCGTGCAGAATCAAGTAGTTAGAGATCTTGTAAATTGGCAGGAAGATTGGAGAAACCTCGAGACACCGCCCAAATGTCATGGAGAAGGAATATCGACGATATGTGGGTCAGTAAAGTGCCCTTCTTCGTAAACTACCCTCACCCATGTGAGTCCGGTCCGCACTATCTATCTTTTGTTAATTAGTGCCGGCGGGCGGATTCAAAAGATGAAGATTGTTATGAGTTTCTCGAGATTGAGTGGCGCTCATATACATGGGCCGAGATGGAATGTGGCCCCTAGCCCAATTGTGGTAGGCGAAGAAGATTTGTCCGCACTGACAATTTTATGCGGTATGATTGACTCTCTTGAGAACCATATGTCTACCTGGGTCAGGCCTTTAGTCGTACGAGCGCGGTGGTATCCCGGCGAACCGGCATCTAGAACACGATGCCGGTCAATCCATCGTGATTTCCTTGCTTGCTAGTGAAAGCCTTTTGACAACGCCTGTTGTGCTGTAGCGACATCACCGGCTTGCCTCTTCGGGATCGGAGTGGATCCTGATAGGTAAATTACCACCACATTATCGTTATGCTTGCTTGACCACTGTAACCTTCCAAGTGTTGGTTACATTGTTACAGTCCCTAAGGTCTCCCATGCAAGCGAAAATTCGTTTTCATTGGATCTTGCGTCGGCATCTTCTTGATCGGGTCGACAATTTCCGCAATGAATTCAGGCCCACCAAGACTACTCCACGCAATCCGCGACTGCTGCACATTCATATGATGCAGAACCCCCTGCTGCCATTCCAGATCATCCTTCTTCCCGCTCAGTTCGCTCTGGACCGTCCGGTCTGAGACCCAAGGTAGCGGGCTGCTTATCGCTCGCCAGTCCTCGCCATCGTTCACGAGCTGGATTTTGATCTTGTCGTCCTCAACCCAGCGCACAGAAAAGACGGTACCAGGTTCCCACTTTGCAAGGAACGGTATCACGAATTCCTCTCGCCCGACGTAGAATCCCATTTTATCCATGATCTCTAAGGTCCGCATGTATTTCGTGGCGAAGTTCAGCATGCCAAGCGTGCTGCCAATGTGCGAACTTGCAATGAAGTTGCCGAGCTCATGTGAGTGTTCCGCACTGGTCCACCCGGGACTGTCCCGGTAGAGGTCCCGGTAGAACTCTCCCGGCCAATATTCGCACATGACGACGCCCGTATCGCCCGTTACTTTGATAGATCTGTCGAACTTGTCCTCATCCACGAGTTTCTTCGCGACCGCCCCGATCCAGTACTTTTGGATCTGGTCCCAAGATGCTCGCGTCTGGTCTGGGCTTAGCTGGTCAGTGCCGTCCGCCACGAGCCAGAGACGCGTGTCGGCGTATTGCCAGCGATCGGAACCCCAGGGATTTCGCATCACGGCAAGATATGTGGCGAAGTACTTTGCGTTGAAAGCGGCGGTTAGGTGGGCATCGTCTAATGTGAGTTTAGCAAGGTCGTATAGGTTGACAGCGCGAGAGATAATGCATTGGAGACAATGGGGACGTGTAACTTCCTCAACCCAATTTTATTCTCATCCTTGAGGTCTGAAAGTGTGCTGAGGAGACTGAAAGTGAGCGGAAAATTATCCAGGCATGACTTACCATAGCCAGTCTGAGGCGTATACCTCTCCTTGTTCAATTTCTTAAACCTTTCACGCTGCGTCGTTTCGAAATTCTTACGCTGGTGTTTGTTGATGGGGAGATCCCATACACTCTCGTAATCACCAATGACTAACCAGTGATGATGATCCGCGCGCATACTCTGGATCTCATCCCGGAGATGTTTTGTGGTCAGTATTATGCATTGCTCGCCGGAATTAGCCAGTAGTTGGAGGCCTTTCTTGTAGACGTCCACATCACGTCTCTGATCTTCCGGCAGCTCATCGTTGGGAAAGAACGATAAAATTATGGTCGGTGCGTTATGCCGCACAGGTGGTATGTCTGGAGTCTCCCTGGGCTTCATTTTCTCGATGTTGAAATACTTGGCTTGCCTGAAATTGTACGAGAAGAAATCAGTCCCCCCAAGTTTAGAGTCAACGGTTGTGAAGAGAACGAAGCTGTAAGATCATTCACGAACCACTCAGCTGTTTTCTCATCAAAAGGAACATATCTTTCGTCGAAGAGATATTCTGCTGGACCAGGGGTCGTATAATCTTCCGGTTGACTTATCTTGTTCCCAGCGCTTTTCGTTGTCGGAGTCGAGGTAATGAAAAGCAGAGAGCTTAAGAAGAACATAACATAGGAAATCTTTGCTATCTTCATCATGGCCGAGCAGCTAAACGAGAATTGTATAGATATGATGTAATAGAGGAAAACAAGAGATTCCTAAGAGCCTAGGCCTATGTCCGCGTGGATGATTCATGCTACCTTGAGGTTCCAAAGCCAAGGCTCATACCACTGTATTTGCGGGCAGCCATAGGTGGACGAGGAGCTGGCTGAATAGAAATGTTGCCAAGGGCGTAGGCAAAATAGACACGCGACCCCAAGCACATGAAGATGCGGTTTTTTTGGTCTGTACACGAAGCGGAATCACTGCGAAACGTCGACTCAACTCAGATTCCCATCCTAGAATCGGCCGAGTGCGGATCGCCCGGGCAGGGCTTACTACCACGAGACGGCTCTTCATGGTGGGTCCGGGGCTGACAAGGTGCTGTACGGTCTCCAGGGGCATGAGAGTTTAAATTTGGTAGTTTCCCATTACGAGTGGGATTACTCTCTTCCAGTAACTCCGTAGACCAGGTTGGAGACAAATACCGGGTAGTTTGGTCTCTTAAGATACAAGGTGAGGTAGGGAAGGTTGTGATGAAACAGAGCTAAATTGGCTTCATTCACCCGCCTAACTCATCCGTGAACTTCCAACCATATATTCTCCACTTATCTCGTGAAGTAAGCACGTTCCATAGTCAACCGTTTCCTAGTATTCGAAGCGCACACCACGAGGGGTGTCAACGTACAGATTTGACCTTCCATACTCTCCTGGGTACTGTAGTCGTACGCTGGAACGTCTGGAAAGGCCATCCATGCTTGCCGGTTCCAGCAGTCAGTGAAGTTGGAAACTGAAGAAAATGCCAAGCCTAAGCCCTTGTACCTGAGCCTTGACATCTGAATTTCTGCGTATTGGTGCCTGGATTTGGAGGCCTTGCCTGTATCTTCGAATTCATGCCGGTAGGCATGGGCGAGGGGAAACGGTGTCTACTGGTAGGAGGTAGTCGAAGATACATAAGAGGAAGCTTTGTCTACGGTTCAAATCCTTCGATATGTGTAACGATCCATGGGATATGTCCGGCTAATGCCGGTACCGCGACGCGCCCGTCACGGCGCCCTTCCCTTTTCTCTCTATTGCGTTCGTCAATTGAATAGCCGTTACTTGTATGCTCTAGCTACCGTTCCGTGAAGCCTTACAAAATGTAACCTCCTAGATTCGCTGTTTGAGTTCACCAAGTTAGGAGGCCGAATTGCGGGTCACATACCGATCGGCAGGGTGGTAACTGGTTCAGTCCTGTCGCCAAGTCACGGCCTGCGCCAGTGACCAGTCCTGGGGTCGCCTGTATTGTGTGGTTAATTCTGGAGTGCACTGCATGAACTACCACAGTCAGTATCAAACCTGTAACTTCTCACGGACCCGGCAAAAGCCCATTATCCGGCGATGCGATTTACTGTATCACTACTTTGAGTTGACGTTTTTTCTAGCTTTGTTTTCGTCTCCTTGCGACTACTGTGCAGAGTTCGAGCATCATTGTGTTAATCAGGCGGCTTTAGGGATTGACACCTAAGCCATGTTAACCGTCTGGTGGGACGAACCCCCTGTCGGGACGGATGATTTTTGCGCTGCCAAAGCCCTCCAAATCCCACCGTACAGTGTCCCCCCCAAGGGGGTTGTGGCCCACCAGACGCTCACCGTGATCAATTTCCATGAATACGATGGCCAGGCTTACTACTGAGGCTTGAATTGGTATTTAAACTACACACTGCCAAAAGGCGCATGGTGGGCGAGTATGGGGTCTGATATTGATGACAATATCTCATCAGCGACGTTCTCCTCATGGCGGATGGGACAACAATGACGGCCGCTCTACTTCGTAAACCTCGTGAGAATACGGTAATTTTGGGACAACTATTCCCAGTAATTACCGTATCAACAGGCGGCGACCACACTGCCACCTCACTACCGCAGGATTCGAGGACATCCATACAACTGCCGGAGCACTAACCACAGTGCCGTCAGAGGCGAGATCAGAGAGACTCGCAACAGTCAGGCCCACGGGCCATAACCCAGAACCAGCCAGCTGTCGCCTATGTACAGCTCGACATGGAGTGCTAGAGAACTGCCAGACTTAGGGATGATACCCTTGGCCGAAGGTCACACCCCAGGGACCTAAATGCAACTCTCGCAAGTTTTTGCGGGAGTCACGGCTGGTACTGTTACGGCCCCGGTGAACGGCGGAACAGATTGCAGTGACCCGGTGAGCCATGTTTCCCGCCAAGACGTCACCTTTCCAGGGAAAAGATTTCGAGATAAGGTGAGGTCACTTCGAGGGAATAAATTACGAGGACCTTATCGGCTTCCGCTTGTGTTTGTTTAAGGAGCCTCTCCTCTCCTTTGCGGCAGGCATGAGCCAATCGCATTTCCATTGCAAGACCTTCATCATGTGATCTAACGTGAGAATGGTATCGCCAACTTGGGTCAGATCTCCAACACAGTGCGCCATTTCCGCGTGCGCCATTTCCGCGTGCGCTTGCGCCTTATCAACGGGCCCGTGAGTCTGATACTTATCTGGAAGAGCCTTAGGACGAAGTGAGGGTGGTGAAAATAGAGGCCGGCCTTCATCAGCATGCAACTGAATTTAGACATGGCATGCATGTGCCAGGTCTTCAACATCTGGCTCCCTAACTTGGCAACGATGGCATTTTGTCACGAGGGAGGATCAATACTTGGTTCAAGAAGAAGCATGTACTATCAACATTTGAGCAAATAAATCAAATTTGTCAGCGTCAGCGTCCTCCTACCTGATCTTTTTGGTCCTTTCATTTTACCCGCCGGGCCCGGAAGCCAGCCCAATGGCGAATAGTCGCGGGGGCACGACTCGCTGTGGGGTCGCTCTAAGATCTAGCCAGTACAAACATTGTGCCAATGATTTTTCGCCAAAATTAATGAAGAAAGCGACATTATACATCTAGTGAGGTGGGTCATCAGATAACAATACGTACACACATTCTCTTCAGTGACTCTACCTCCGCATGGTACCAGTGTTTTCCTTGCTCATGATGCTGTGGAGGTTAGTCTCCATAGCCCGCACCTCCCGACATCTTGTTCAACCTGTGGCATCATACATCATCATGCCTTTACAGAAATATCGATATCCTTTCAGCGCTGCTCATGGGTTATGGACTAGAACGTGCCGACATCCATGCCTGCCTGGCGCTTGGTTTCTCCATGGCTTACGAGACTGAGATACAATGCGCTGCCAACTATCTTACCTCGAGAAACAGTGTTGCGCGGCCTTCAGATCTCGTACGTACTCTTGAAAAGCCTGCAACACTGCAATACTGGCTGACCAAACTTTGAGATTGCGACTGATGAAAATGGTAACCCGCCGGTCTTAAGCGACTTCGTGACCTTCAGCACGTCGTCGCGCCACGTGAGCCAGTCACGAAATCACACGTATGAATGTCATTACTGTTAAGGCTCCTAAGCTAACTTACCTGCTTGTAGTTAAGGACTTGTGGGGCTAGTCAGCGATATTCTGAACTGAGCGGGACCCGGATAACGTTCGCTCACAAGGTAAACACAGAAGGTACAAAACCACGAGCGTGTTTGAGATACAACGCCAAAGTAAGGCAAAGCTGCCTCAGTAGAGTGTTGTAGTGAAGAAATTTCCTCTTAGAGTGTATCGGCTCTGGACTAAACGTATGATTTTAGCCCTCGTCCTTCGGGGGAAAAAGAAAATCGATGTTCCATCTGGTGGTTGACCGTTCAGGAAGAAGGAAGGACTCTGCAATCGCTCCGCTGAAGCAAACTGCGAATTGAAGCGAACGCATACATTGTACAAAGTTTCAGGCACTTCTCTTTCCAGTTTCCACAACTTAACGCAACTGTCGTGGTTGTCTACCAATTTCTCGGTCTTGAAATGAGGTATTCTAGCGTGAAAAAGGCCAGGGTTCAGTCAATCTTAGACTCCTTCCCATAGTTAGATAAGCTAATCATTACGGTCATCATTGCCCGTTTGTGAGCCAGCTATTGGCAAAAGAAAAGCCGAGACGTCACAACAATTATTTTCGCACAATAAAGTTAAGGTCATGGACTCGTGTTATGATCCGAACACATCTAGTGACGGCGACGCCTTGAGCCTGGCATAAGATGCGCAGAGATTTCTCAGTGCCCCAGATCCGACTTCCTCTAGACCTTCTCCTCCTTCAGCCCATGCTTCCAGAAGGTGCAGTAGGGTGTCACTCCATCCTCCCGATAGTTGAGTAGAATCAGCCTGGCAAATCAGGTTAGTCTTGACAAATGGAGAATGAGAAAAAGGGAAAGAGAGAGATAACACATTCTGATAGTGGTGGGGCACATACATTCCGTTGTCCACGTCAAGCGACTCGCCAACATAGCATTCGTAGTCCTTGAAGTTTTTCATTATTTTTTGGATCATAGCCTGGGCTTTGGTCTTGAACTCCTTAACCTCGGCCTCGCTGGCGCCCGACTCCTGAACTTTGGCTAGGAGTTTCTTGAAATACCCGGCGATGTGGGACTTGTAACCCTTAGCGTCGTACTCGATAGACTGTAGCCGGAACGAGTGCAGAACGTTATTGACCTTGGTGGGACCATCGTCGAGGGCGTCACTGGCCTCCTCGGCTGATGCGTTGGCGCCCGTGTCCACCTCCACGGCTGAGATCTCGATCATGGAACAGTCAGCCTCGTATGCGATGCCGTCCACCTCCTTGAGGCCGTACACATCCGAGATGAGCTCGTCGCCCGAGAAGACATCCTGTAGATTTGAAAAATAGCTGTGTCAGCCCCAGAAAACGTACAATGTAGAAGGCGTGAGTGCTGATATGACTCAGGGAAAGGAAGGGTGTCGAATGCGGCGACGCGGGTCGCGGCGGAGGGGCGTCGTATGTCGATCGTCTTCGATGAAGAAGGATCTCAGGGCTATCCTCTTACCTTAAAGATAATCATTTTGGCGTTGATATAGAGGGTGCGACTTTGACGGGCGTACTTGAATGTCGCAAGGAAAAAGAGAGACGGGTTGACGGTGGATGAAGATAGGGAAAATTGATGCTGTTCTGTCGTCGAGAATACCTATGCTCTGATGGTTGCGGGCGAAGCGAATGGCGGGGTACAGCGTGCAAATGGAAGGGCAGCGCGTGAAAAATGAGGGTGCATGGCGGGGAACGATTTGGGCGGGCTGATTGGCTGAATATGACATTCTGTGGGGCAAAATGTTTTTTTCTTCTTCATCGATTGCCGGTGTGCGCCTAGATTTATCCCAGCAGCTCACACTTGCAGACTGGAACTTTTTCCAAAGGGTGGAAGGGAGAGGGTTGAAGAACTAGGATAAACTCATATTGACAGCCTGCCGGTATTGGACGAGGAACCGCACTCACGGGGTTCGGCAGTGTTGCGGAGCAAAAGGCAGGCACCTCAAACTTCAAGGGAATGCTGGTGCAGCAAGAAGCAGTTCTCCGTAAGCGAACATAACTCTGGACTGGCCTCATGCTGGATTTTCTATCAACTTTGAAAAAAAATCTGGATCGGGGTGAAATACATGAAATCAGTCTAGCAAGCAAACAGAATGCTACGGAGTTCACATATTCTTTCGGGCAGCCTTAAGAGGAGCAGTTCATGCCTTGGCTTGGCAGAAAGACAGTCGAGTGGCTGCACAGTGCCCCGAGATCCATAAAGGGGGATACGTAGCTATTCTACGTATTTGCGATGGTGCCAGGGAGCCGATGCCGGTATTGCGAATCTGTGGAAGAGGAGATCTGGCAACCCCCACCCTGCTTTGAGGATGACCGCAGCGGATCGAAAACAGCATTGCAAATCCGTGCTGTGGCGAATAGGGCAGGGAGTCGGCGGCTAAAAGTAGAATTGACATGGTGACGGCGCGGCATTCGGCCAGTCCGTCGCAGTTGAAGGAGCGCGAACAGCATTGAAAGAATGAAAGATCATAATCATACGGTATTGTGGTTCCATCACATCCTGTTTTGATAACTTCAGTGGCGTGAGAAACGGCTTGATAATCGCCCCAAGGCTTTCTTCTCCAGGTTTAGATTTGTGCGACTGCTGCGACTTGACTTGATCTGATTGACAGCCCCACTCATGATTGTGTTCACCGCGTGCATTCGCCATCGAGTTCAACGTTGATTACAAAGTCAACAAGGTGCGATTCCGATGCACTGACTTATCCATGATATCTTCAGTTCCTGCAGTAGGCACCGATTTTTCTACCATACAGCAGGTATCCTAGTTCAACCACAAGAACTGGCGGTCTATCTATTGTATTTCGTCTCAACTCGCTCACGGTTGAGCTCCTGTTTATCCCTTTGTCAGCTTTGGGGTTGAACTTGCATCATCCACAAATCGTGGATATTTGCCACCAAATTTCCGAAGCGCCACAGCTTTTCCATCCCGCTTCTTACCGCCTATCATTTCCCCCGAGGATCCGGGGTTAAAGCAACATCCGAGCACGATCAATTGAAAGCGTGGATATCTTGTCTTCGCCTCGTCCGTGTCCGAGCCCTTCACTATTTCGCTTGAACAACCCCGCTTGGCGTTCACACACGTTCCTCCTGTATGTTGTCGACTGGTCTCTATTTAGTTTTCTCGACGACTACAACAACGACCACGACGCGACAAGTCAGACTACCGCACATATAGCCGTCTTATCCGCACATATCCGGCGCAACCGACGTCGATTCCATCCATTACTACTCATTTCTGCCATCACCACCGATGATGTCTTCCAATATAACCGCGCCGGAGATGCTTCCGCCACTCCCCACATATCGATTAGTCGAGGTCCCGTGGCTCTTACCATTCGTATCCGACTTCCATCTCTCGCTCCTCGCGCCATTCGTCGCCTACTGGGTCCTCTCTGGCATCTTCCACATCGTGGACGTCTATGACATGTTTCCGCAGTACCGACTTCACACGCCGGCGGAGATCTTGTCCCGCAACCGCGCCACTCGCTACGAAGTGCTCCGCGATGTGATTCTGCAGCAGGCCATTCAGGCAGTGGCGGGTGTAGTGGTGGGCATGACGGACCCACCGCAGATGATGGGCAGTGAGAATTACGACGTCGCCGTCTGGGCTACGCGCATCCGGCTGGCACAGCGTACTCTACCTTCCCTTCTCGGCTTCCTCGGAATCAATGCAGCTACTATCGCCAAGAACATGTCGTCTTCACATCCGCTGCTAGCTGGAGCTCTGTCTGGCGGCCATTACCCCTTCCTGACGACCGGATTGGCAGGTCCGGACGGTAACGCCGTGCCGGTCTTTGCTACGTGGGAGCTGGTCCTGGCCAATATTGTGTACCATGCGGTCATCCCCTTCATCCAGTTCGCGGTTGCCATTGTCTTCCTGGACACATGGCAATACTTCCTGCATCGGACTATGCACATAAATAAGTGGATGTACAGTACGTCACGTTTTCCTCCGTTTAATTCCTCCATTCTTCAGTTTATGATGTGCAACAAATTGCTAATAAGACCTATCCTCCAGCGACCTTCCATTCGCGCCACCACCGCCTCTACGTACCCTACGCCTTCGGCGCGCTCTACAACCACCCCGTCGAAGGCTTCCTCCTTGATACCCTCGGCGCGGGTCTCGCATACAAGCTCTCTGGGATGACGGCGCGCCAAGGCACGCTATTCTTCACATGCTCGACCCTCAAGACCGTTGATGACCACTGCGGCTACTCGCTACCGTGGGACCCGCTGCAGCATATCTCAGGCAACAACGCCGCATACCACGATATCCATCACCAGAGCTGGGGCATTAAGACGAACTTCTCGCAGCCGTTCTTCGCGTTCTGGGACCGGTTTTTGGGGACCATGTGGAAGGGGGATACGTCTCTCAAGTACGAAAGGTCAAAGAAGAACGCGGAGACAACGGTGAACGGGAAGAAAAGTTCATGATGTTTGCTTGCCTTCATAAATTAGGGAACCAGGGGAAAAGTTCGTTCGTTTTTTGGCCGGTTGAGTCTTCGAGCCTGCAATATTTTCGCTTCTAGGGGGGAGCGGAGTGTGGTTTTTTCTTCCTTTTTAAAACCGCAGTCTTTAATATTTTTGTGCATGGCAAACCTGGCTGGATGGGGCGAGGCGACAGGATATTTTGTGGATGAAGTCACATGCGAACCAGGAAGACATCATGACCTGGCGTTTATTGGAATTTGTTATTCTTCACCTTGTTTTACAAACTTGTATGGGGAACCATATTCTGTCCATCCTCCTCTTCGTCCTTCTCTCTGCAATGCTTCCGGGGAGTGGGGCGCGAGTTCCTTGATTCTGCTGCTCTGTCCGTGACTCCGGCCAGGGCTCCTGCGGGTTCCGGTTGCTTCTTTATTTGAAATGATAGTATATGCTTTTTGTTGGTACAATTTAGTAGGCTGCCCGTTTTAGCGGGCGGCTTGCGCTAAGCGATGGAGAATTACCTCCCTGCCTGCCTGCGTTTTATATATGGCTACGAGTTATTGAAGGTAGAGGAAGGGAAGAGGCAAGAAAGCGAAGGAGTCCGAGCTGAGGACTCGCTCCGTCTTTTTGGGCTGGGTCTATTGGTGGAGCTGGATTGTGTGGATGGCGACAAAGGAAAATAATAATATAGGAAGTGATGAACTTATTTTGAAGATAGGAGTGTTGCGTTTCGTGTTTGTTGCGCGTATCACCTGGTTGGTAAGGGCATGATATTAACTAGCATTGTAAATTTGCAGATTGTTTGAATGGGAGTTTTCAGTCGTTTGATGGTGTGGAATCGCTATGTGATAGTGATGAGGGTTTGTTTCGTAAAAATATGGTGTGTTGGCAATTGGCAACGTTCTAGGTAAGCTCATAAGAAATGGTGCTTCTGCTCGTGATCGCAGCTTATGACGATAGCAGTATTTCAGATTGGAATGGTCGAACTGTGGCTAGCCTGTGGCACTGTGCGCGCAAACAACAATTGTGGGGGAGATATGATATCATGCAGGGGGCATCCATTGAATTGACTTTTCTGCAAATGAGTCGCTTTTCAGGTCCGAATATCGGAGCGCAAGTCGCGATCGGAATAGGCAGTCAAGCGCGGGGGGGGGGGGGGGGGGGGGGGG